>CAXARG010000134.1:0-130068 GCA_963971235.1 Cryptus armator | reverse complement strand
TGGCACGGCATGGCACGGCATGGCACCGGCATGGCACGGCATGGCACCGGCATGGCACGGCATGGCACGGCATGGCACGGCATGGCACGGCATGGCACCGGCATGGCACGGCATGGCACCGGCATGGCACGGCATGGCACCGGCATGGCACGGCATGGCACCGGCATGGCACGGCATGGCACCGGCATGGCACGGCATGGCACCGGCATGGCACGGCATGGCACCGGCATGGCACGGCATGGCACCGGCATGGCACGGCATGGCACCGGCATGGCACGGCATGGAATGGCATGGCACGGCATGGAATGGCATGGCACGGCATGGAATGGCATGGAATGGCATGGAATGGCATGGAATGGCATGGAATGGCATGGAATGGCATGGAATGGCATGGAATGGCATGGAATGGCATGGAATGGCATGGAATGGCATGGAATGGCATGGAATGGCATGGAATGGCATGGAATGGCATGGAATGGCATGGAATGGCATGGAATGGCATGGAATGGCATGGAATGGCATGGAATGGCATGGAATGGCATGGAATGGCATGGAATGGCATGGAATGGCATGGAATGGCATGGAATGGCATGGAATGGCATGGAATGGCATGGAATGGCATGGAATGGCATGGAATGGCATGGAATGGCATGGAATGGCATGGAATGGCATGGAATGGCATGGAATGGCATGGAATGGCATGGAATGGCATGGAATGGCATGGAATGGCATGGAATGGCATGGAATGGCATGGAATGGCATGGAATGGCATGGAATGGCATGGAATGGCATGGAATGGCATGGAATGGCATGGAATGGCATGGAATGGCATGGAATGGCATGGAATGGCATGGAATGGCATGGAATGGCATGGAATGGCATGGAATGGCATGGAATGGCATGGAATGGCATGGAATGGCATGGAATGGCATGGAATGGCATGGAATGGCATGGAATGGCATGGAATGGCATGGAATGGCATGGAATGGCATGGAATGGCATGGAATGGCATGGAATGGCATGGAATGACATGGAATGGCATGGAATGACATGGAATGACATGGAATGACATGGAATGGCATGGAATGGCATGGCACCGCATGGCACGGCATGGCACGGCATGGCACCGGCATGGCACGGCATGGCACCGGCATGGCACGGCATGGCACCGGCATGGCACGGCATGGCACCGGCATGTCACGGCATGGCACCGGCATGGCACGGCATGGCACCGGCATGGCACGGCATGGCACCGGCATGGCACGGCATGGCACCGGCATGGCACGGCATGGCACGGCATGGCACCGGCATGGCACGGCATGGCACGGCATGGCACGGCATGGCACGGCATGGCACGGCATGGCACGGCATGGCACGGCATGGCACCGGCATGGCACGGCATGGCACCGGCATGGCACGGCATGGCACCGGCATGGCACGGCATGGCACCGGCATGGCACGGCATGGCACCGGCATGGCACGGCATGGCACCGGCATGGCACGGCATGGCACCGGCATGGCACGGCATGGCACCGGCATGGCACGGCATGGAATGGCATGGCACGGCATGGAATGGCATGGAATGGCATGGAATGGCATGGAATGGCATGGAATGGCATGGAATGGCATGGAATGGCATGGAATGGCATGGAATGGCATGGAATGGCATGGAATGGCATGGAATGGCATGGAATGGCATGGAATGGCATGGAATGGCATGGAATGGCATGGAATGGCATGGAATGGCATGGAATGGCATGGAATGACATGGAATGGCATGGAATGACATGGAATGACATGGAATGACATGGAATGGCATGGAATGGCATGGCACCGCATGGCACGGCATGGCACGGCATGGCACGGCATGGCACGGCATGGCACGGCATGGCACGGCATGGCACGGCATGGCACGGCATGGCACGGCATGGCACCGGCATGGCACCGGCATGGCACGGCATGGCACGGCATGGCACCGGCATGGCACCGGCATGGCACGGCATGGCACCGGCATGGCACGGCATGGCACGGCATGGCACCGGCATGGCACGGCATGGCACCGGCATGGCACGGCATGGCACCGGCATGGCACCGGCATGGCACGGCATGGCACGGCATGGCACCGGCATGGCACGGCATGGCACCGGCATGGCACGGCATGGCACCGGCATGGCACGGCATGGCACCGGCATGGCACGGCATGGCACCGGCATGGCACGGCATGGCACCGGCATGGCACGGCATGGCACGGCATGGCACCGGCATGGCACGGCATGGCACCGGCATGGCACGGCATGGCACCGGCATGGCACGGCATGGCACCGGCATGGCACGGCATGGCACCGGCATGTCACGGCATGGCACCGGCATGGCACGGCATGGCACCGGCATGGCACGGCATGGCACCGGCATGGCACGGCATGGCACCGGCATGGCACGGCATGGCACCGGCATGGCACGGCATGCCACCGGCATGGCACGGCATGGCACGGCATGGCACGGCATGGCACGGCATGGCACGGCATGGCACCGGCATGGCACGGCATGGCACCGGCATGGCACGGCATGGCACCGGCATGGCACCGGCATGGCACGGCATGGCACCGGCATGGCACGGCATGGCACCGGCATGGCACGGCATGGCACCGGCATGGCACGGCATGGCACCGGCATGGCACGGCATGGCACCGGCATGGCACGGCATGGCACCGGCATGGCACGGCATGGCACCGGCATGGCACGGCATGGCACCGGCATGGCACGGCATGGCACCGGCATGGCATGGCATGGCACCGGCATGGCACGGCATGGCACCGGCATGGCACGGCATGGCACCGGCATGGCACGGCATGGCACCGGCATGGCACGGCATGGCACCGGCATGGCACGGCATGGAATGGCATGGAATGGCACGGCATGGCACCGGCATGGCACGGCATGGCACCGGCATGGCACGGCATGGCACCGGCATGGCACGGCATGGCACGGCATGGCACCGGCATGGCACGGCATGGCACCGGCATGGCACGGCATGACACCGGCATGGCACCGGCATGGCACCGGCATGGCACCGGCATGGCACGGCATGGCACGGCATGGCCCGGCATTGAATGGCATGGAATGGCATGGAATGGCATGGAATGGCATGGAATGGCATGGAATGGCATGGAATGGCATGGAATGGCATGGAATGGCATGGAATGGCATGGAATGGCATGGAATGGCATGGAATGGCATGGAATGGCATGGAATGGCATGGAATGGCATGGAATGGCATGGAATGGCATGGAATGGCATGGAATGGCATGGAATGGCATGGAATGGCATGGAATGGCATGGAATGGCATGGAATGGCATGGAATGGCATGGAATGGCATGGAATGGCATGGAATGGCATGGAATGGCATGGAATGGCATGGAATGGCATGGAATGGCATGGAATGGCATGGAATGGCATGGAATGGCATGGAATGGCATGGAATGATATGGAATGGCATGGAATGGCATGGAATGGCATGGAATGGCATGGAATGGCATGGCACCGCATGGCACGGCATGGCACGGCATGGCACCGGCATGGCACGGCATGGCACCGGCATGGCACGGCATGGCACCGGCATGGCACGGCATGGCACCGGCATGGCACGGCATGGCACCGGCATGGCACGGCATGGCACCGGCATGGCACGGCATGGCACCGGCATGGCACGGCATGGCACCGGCATGGCACCGGCATGGCACGGCATGGCACCGGCATGGCACCGGCATGGCACGGCATGGCACCGGCATGGCACGGCATGGCACCGGCATGGCACGGCATGGCACCGGCATGGCACGGCATGGCACCGGCATGGCACGGCATGGCACCGGCATGGCACGGCATGGCACCGGCATGGCACGGCATGGCACCGGCATGGCACGGCATTGAATGGCATGGAATGGCATTGAATGGCATGGAATGGCATGGAATGGCATGGAATGGCATGGAATGGCATGGAATGGCATGGAATGGCATGGAATGGCATGGAATGGCATGGAATGGCATGGAATGGCATGGAATGGCATGGAATGGCATGGAACGGCATGGCACCGGCATGGCACGGCATGGCACCGGCATGGCACGGCATGGCACCGGCATGGCACGGCATGGCACGGCATGGCACCGGCATGGCACGGCATGGCACCGGCATGGCACGGCATGGCACCGGCATGGCACGGCATGGCACCGGCATGGCACGGCATGGCACCGGCATGGCACGGCATGGCACCGGCATGGCACGGCATGGCACCGGCATGGCACGGCATGGCACCGGCATGGCACGGCATGGCACCGGCATGGCACGGCATGGCACCGGCATGGCACGGCATTGAATGGCATGGAATGGCATTGAATGGCATGGAATGGCATGGAATGGCATGGAATGGGATGGAATGGGATGGAATGGCATGGAATGGCATCGAATGGCATGGAATGGCATGGAATGGCATGGAATGGCATGGAATGGCATGGAATGGCATGGAATGGCATGGAATGGCATGGAATGGCATGGAATGGCATGGAATGGCATGGAATGGCATGGAATGGCATGGAATGGCATGGAATGGCATGGAATGGCATGGAATGGCATGGAATGGCATGGAATGATATGGAATGGCATGGAATGGCATGGAATGGCATGGAATGGCATGGAATGGCATGGAATGGCATGGCACCGCATGGCACGGCATGGCACGGCATGGCACCGGCATGGCACGGCATGGCACCGGCATGGCACGGCATGGCACCGGCATGGCACGGCATGGCACCGGCATGGCACGGCATGGCACCGGCATGGCACGGCATGGCACCGGCATGGCACGGCATGGCACCGGCATGGCACCGGCATGGCACGGCATGGCACCGGCATGGCACGGCATGGCACCGGCATGGCACGGCATGGCACCGGCATGGCACGGCATGGCACCGGCATGGCACGGCATGGCACCGGCATGGCACGGCATGGCACCGGCATGGCACGGCATGGCACCGGCATGGCACGGCATGGCACCGGCATGGCACGGCATTGAATGGCATGGAATGGCATTGAATGGCATGGAATGGCATGGAATGGCATGGAATGGCATGGAATGGCATGGAATGGCATGGAATGGCATGGAATGGCATGGAATGGCATGGAATGATATGGAATGGCATGGAATGGCATGGAATGGCATGGAATGGCATGGAATGGCATGGAATGGCATGGCACCGCATGGCACGGCATGGCACGGCATGGCACCGGCATGGCACGGCATGGCACCGGCATGGCACGGCATGGCACCGGCATGGCACGGCATGGCACCGGCATGGCACGGCATGGCACCGGCATGGCACGGCATGGCACCGGCATGGCACGGCATGGCACCGGCATGGCACCGGCATGGCACGGCATGGCACCGGCATGGCACGGCATGGCACCGGCATGGCACGGCATGGCACCGGCATGGCACGGCATGGCACCGGCATGGCACGGCATGGCACCGGCATGGCACGGCATGGCACCGGCATGGCACGGCATGGCACCGGCATGGCACGGCATGGCACCGGCATGGCACGGCATTGAATGGCATGGAATGGCATTGAATGGCATGGAATGGCATGGAATGGCATGGAATGGCATGGAATGGCATGGAATGGCATGGAATGGCATGGAATGGCATGGAATGGCATGGAATGGCATGGAATGGCATGGAATGGCATGGAACGGCATGGCACCGGCATGGCACGGCATGGCACCGGCATGGCACGGCATGGCACCGGCATGGCACGGCATGGCACCGGCATGGCACGGCATGGCACCGGCATGGCACCGGCATGGCACGGCATGGCACCGGCATGGCACGGCATGGCACCGGCATGGCACGGCATGGCACCGGCATGGCACGGCATGGCACCGGCATGGCACGGCATGGCACCGGCATGGCACGGCATGGCACCGGCATGGCACGGCATGGCACCGGCATGGCACGGCATGGCACGGCATGGCACGGCATGGCACGGCATGGCACGGCATGGCACCGGCATGGCACGGCATGGCACCGGCATGGCACGGCATGGCACCGGCATGGCACGGCATGGCATCGGCATGGCACGGCATGGCATCGGCATGGCACGGCATGGCACGGCATGGCACGGCATGGCACGGCATGGCACCGGCATGGCACCGGCATGGCACGGCATGGCACCGGCATGGCACGGCATGGCACGGCATGGAATGGCATGGAATGGCATGGAATGGCATGGAATGGCATGGAATGGCATGGATTGGCATGGAATGGCATGGAATGGCATGGCACGGCATGGCACGGCATGGCACGGCATGGCACCGGCATGGCACGGCATGGAATGGCATGGAATGGCATGGAATGGCATGGAATGGCATGGAATGGCATGGAATGGCATGGCACCGGCATGGCACCGGCATGGCACGGCATGGCACCGGCATGGCACGGCATGGCACGGCATGGCACCGGCATGGCACGGCATGGCACCGGCATGGCACGGCATGGCACGGCATGGCACGGCATGGCACGGCATGGCACCGGCATGGCACGGCATGGCACCGGCATGGCACCGGCATGGCACGGCATGGCACCGGCATGGCACGGCATGGCACCGGCATGGCACGGCATGGAATGGCATGGCACGGCATGGAATGGCATGGAATGGCATGGAATGGCATGGAATGGCATGGAATGGCATGGAATGGCATGGAATGGCATGGAATGGCATGGAATGGCATGGAATGGCATGGAATGGCATGGAATGGCATGGAATGGCATGGAATGGCATGGAATGGCATGGAATGGCATGGAATGGCATGGAATGGCATGGAATGGCATGGAATGGCATGGAATGGCATGGAATGGCATGGAATGGCATGGAATGGCATGGAATGGCATGGAATGGCATGGAATGGCATGGAATGGCATGGAATGGCATGGAATGGCATGGAATGGCATGGAATGGCATGGAATGGCATGGAATGGCATGGAATGGCATGGCACCGGCATGGCACGGCATGGCACCGGCATGGCACGGCATGGCACCGGCATGGCACGGCATGGCACCGGCATGGCACGGCATGGCACCGGCATGGCACCGGCATGGCACGGCATTGAATGGCATGGCACGGCATTGAATGGCATGGAATGGCATGGAATGGCATGGAATGGCATGGAATGGCATGGAATGGCATGGAATGGCATGGAATGGCATGGAATGGCATGGAATGGCATGGAATGGCATGGAATGGCATGGAATGGCATGGAATGGCATGGAATGGCATGGAATGGCATGGAATGGCATGGAATGGCATGGAATGGCATGGAATGGCATGGAATGGCATGGAATGGCATGGAATGGCATGGAATGGCATGGAATGGCATGGAATGGCATGGAATGGCATGGAATGGCATGGAATGGCATGGAATGGCATGGAATGGCATGGAATGGCATGGAATGGCATGGAATGGCATGGAATGGCATGGAATGGCATGGAATGGCATGGAATGGCATGGAATGGCATGGAATGGCATGGAATGGCATGGAATGGCATGGAATGGCATGGAGTGGCATGGAATGGCATGGAATGGCATGGAATGGCATGGAATGGCATGGAATGGCATGGAATGGCATGGAATGACATGGAATGGCATGGAATGGCATGGAATGGCATGGAATGGCATGGAATGGCATGGCACCGCATGGCACGGCATGGCACGGCATGGCACGGCATGGCACCGGCATGGCACGGCATGGCACCGGCATGGCACGGCATGGCACGGCATGGCACCGGCATGGCACCGGCATGGCACGGCATGGCACCGGCATGGCACGGCATGGCACGGCATGGCACCGGCATGGCACGGCATGGCACCGGCATGGCACGGCATGGCACCGGCATGGCACCGGCATGGCACGGCATGGCACCGGCATGGCACGGCATGGCACGGCATGGAATGGCATGGAATGGCATGGAATGGCATGGAATGGCATGGAATGGCATGGAATGGCATGGAATGGCATGGAATGGCATGGAATGGCATGGAATGGCATGGAATGGCATGGAATGGCATGGATTGGCATGGAATGGCATGGATTGGCATGGAATGGCATGGAATGGCATGGAATGGCATGGAATGGCATGGAATGGCATGGAATGGCATGGAATGGCATGGAATGGCATGGAATGGCATGGAATGGCATGGAATGGCATGGAATGGCATGGAATGGCATGGAATGGCATGGAATGGCATGGAATGGCATGGAATGGCATGGAATGGCATGGAATGGCATGGAATGGCATGGAATGGCATGGAATGGCATGGAATGGCATGGAATGGCATGGAATGGCATGGAATGGCATGGAATGGCATGGAATGGCATGGAATGGCATGGAATGGCATGGAATGGCATGGAATGGCATGGAATGGCATGGAATGGCATGGAATGGCATGGAATGGCATGGAATGGCATGGAATGGCATGGAATGGCATGGAATGGCATGGAATGGCATGGAATGGCATGGCACGGCATGGCACCGCATGGCACGGCATGGCACCGGCATGGCACGGCATGGCACCGGCATGGCACGGCATGGCACCGGCATGGCACGGCATGGCACCGGCATGGCACGGCATGGCACCGGCATGGCACGGCATGGCACCGGCATGGCACGGCATGGCACCGGCATGGCACGGCATGGCACCGGCATGGCACGGCATGGCACCGGCATGGCACGGCATGGCACCGGCATGGCACGGCATGGCACGGCATGGCACCGGCATGGCACGGCATGCCACCGGCATGGCACGGCATGGCACGGCATGGCACGGCATGGCACGGCATGGCACCGGCATGGCACGGCATGGCACCGGCATGGCACGGCATGGCACCGGCATGGCACGGCATGGCACCGGCATGGCACGGCATGGCACCGGCATGGCACGGCATGGCACCGGCATGGCACGGCATGGCACCGGCATGGCACGGCATGGCACCGGCATGGCACGGCATGGCACCGGCATGGCACGGCATGGCACCGGCATGGCACGGCATGGCACCGGCATGGCACGGCATGGCACCGGCATGGCACGGCATGGCACCGGCATGGCACGGCATGGCACCGGCATGGCACGGCATGGCACCGGCATGGCACGGCATGGCACCGGCATGGCACGGCATGGCACCGGCATGGCACGGCATGGCACCGGCATGGCACGGCATGGAATGGCACGGCATGGAATGGCATGGAATGGCACGGCATGGCACCGGCATGGCACGGCATGGCACCGGCATGGCACGGCATGGCACGGCATGGCACGGCATGGCACGGCATGGCACCGGCATGGCACCGGCATGGCACGGCATGGCACGGCATGGCACCGGCATGGCACGGCATGGCACCGGCATGGCACGGCATGGCACCGGCATGGCACCGGCATGGCACGGCATGGCACCGGCATGGCACGGCATGGCACGGCATTGAATGGCATGGAATGGCATGGAATGGCATGGAATGGCATGGAATGGCATGGAATGGCATGGAATGGCATGGAATGGCATGGAATGGCATGGAATGGCATGGAACGGCATGGAATGGCATGGAATGGCATGGATTGGCATGGAATGGCATGGAATGGCATGGAATGGCATGGAATGGCATGGAATGGCATGGAATGGCATGGAATGGCATGGAATGGCATGGAATGGCATGGAATGGCATGGAATGGCATGGAATGGCATGGAATGGCACGGCATGGCACCGGCATGGCACGGCATGGCACGGCATGGCACGGCATGGCACGGCATGGCACCGGCATGGCACGGCATGGCACCGGCATGGCACGGCATGACACCGGCATGGCACCGGCATGGCACGGCATGGCACGGCATGGCCCGGCATTGAATGGCATGGAATGGCATGGAATGGCATGGAATGGCATGGAATGGCATGGAATGGCATGGAATGGCATGGAATGGCATGGAATGGCATGGAATGGCATGGAATGGCATGGAATGGCATGGAATGGCATGGAATGGCATGGAATGACATGGAATGGCATGGAATGGCATGGAATGGCATGGAATGGCATGGAATGGCATGGAATGGCATGGAATGGCATGGAATGGCATGGAATGGCATGGAATGGCATGGAATGGCATGGAATGGCATGGAATGGCATGGAATGGCATGGAATGGCATGGAATGGCATGGAATGGCATGGAATGGCATGGAATGGCATGGAATGGCATGGAATGGCATGGAATGGCATGGAATGGCATGGAATGGCATGGAATGGCATGGAATGGCATGGAATGGCATGGAATGGCATGGAATGGCATGGAATGGCATGGAATGGCATGGAATGGCATGGAATGGCATGGAATGGCATGGAATGGCATGGCACCGGCATGGCACGGCATGGCACCGGCATGGCACCGGCATGGCACGGCATGGCACCGGCATGGCACGGCATGGCACGGCATTGAATGGCATGGAATGGCATGGAATGGCATGGCACCGGCATGGCACGGCATGGCACCGGCATGGCACCGGCATGGCACCGGCATGGCACGGCATGGCACCGGCATGGCACGGCATGGCACCGGCATGGCACGGCATGGCACCGGCATGGCACGGCATGGCACCGGCATGGCACGGCATGGCACGGCATGGCACGGCATGGCATGGAATGGCATGGCACGGCATGGCACGGCATGGCACGGCATGGCACCGGCATGGCACGGCATGGCACCGGCATGGCACCGGAATGGCACGGCATGGCACCGGCATGGCACCGGCATGGCACGGCATGGCACCGGCATGGCACGGCATGCCACCGGCATGGCACCGGCATGGCACGGCATGGCACCGGCATGGCACGGCATGGCACCGGCATGGCACGGCATGGCACCGGCATGTCACGGCATGGCACCGGCATGGCACGGCATGGCACCGGCATGGCACCGGCATGGCACGGCATGGCACCGGCATGGCACGGCATGGCACGGCATGGCACCGGCATGGCACGGCATGGCACCGGCATGGCACGGCATGGCACCGGCATGGCACGGCATGGCACCGGCATGGCACGGCATGGCACCGGCATGGCACGGCATGGCACCGGCATGGCACGGCATGGCACCGGCATGGCACGGCATGGCACCGGCATGGCACGGCATGGCACCGGCATGGCACGGCATGGAATGGCATGGAATGGCACGGCATGGCACCGGCATGGCACGGCATGGCACCGGCATGGCACGGCATGGCACGGCATGGCACGGCATGGCACGGCATGGCACCGGCATGGCACGGCATGGCACCGGCATGGCACGGCATGACACCGGCATGGCACCGGCATGGCACGGCATGGCACGGCATGGCCCGGCATTGAATGGCATGGAATGGCATGGAATGGCATGGAATGGCATGGAATGGCATGGAATGGCATGGAATGGCATGGAATGGCATGGAATGGCATGGAATGGCATGGAATGGCATGGAATGGCATGGAATGGCATGGAATGGCATGGAATGGCATGGAATGGCATGGAATGGCATGGAATGGCATGGAATGGCATGGAATGGCATGGAATGGCATGGAATGGCATGGAATGGCATGGAGTGGCATGGAATGGCATGGAATGGCATGGAATGGCATGGAATGGCATGGAATGGCATGGAATGACATGGAATGGCATGGAATGGCATGGAATGGCATGGAATGGCATGGAATGGCATGGAATGGCATGGAATGGCATGGAATGGCATGGAATGGCATGGATTGGCATGGATTGGCATGGAATGGCATGGAATGGCATGGAATGGCATGGAATGGCATGGAATGGCATGGAATGGCATGGAATGGCATGGAATGGCATGGAATGGCATGGAATGGCATGGAATGGCATGGAATGGCATGGAATGGCATGGAATGGCATGGAATGGCATGGAATGGCATGGAATGGCATGGAATGGCATGGAATGGCATGGAATGGCATGGAATGGCATGGAATGGCATGGAATGGCATGGAATGGCATGGAATGGCATGGAATGGCATGGAATGGCATGGAATGGCATGGAATGGCATGGAATGGCATGGAATGGCATGGAATGGCATGGAATGGCATGGAATGGCATGGAATGGCATGGAATGGCATGGAATGGCATGGAATGGCATGGAATGGCATGGAATGGCATGGAATGGCATGGAATGGCATGGAATGGCATGGAATGGCATGGAATGGCATGGAATGGCATGGAATGGCATGGAATGGCATGGAATGGCATGGAATGGCATGGAATGGCATGGAATGGCATGGAATGGCATGGAATGGCATGGAATGGCATGGAATGGCATGGAATGGCATGGAATGGCATGGAATGGCATGGAATGGCATGGAATGGCATGGAATGGCATGGAATGGCATGGAATGGCATGGAATGGCATGGAATGGCATGGAATGGCATGGAATGGCATGGAATGGCATGGAATGGCATGGAATGGCATGGAATGGCATGGAATGGCATGGAATGGCATGGAATGGCATGGAATGGCATGGAATGGCATGGAATGACATGGAATGGCATGGAATGGCATGGAATGGCATGGAATGGCATGGAATGGCATGGAATGGCATGGAACGGCATGGCACCGCATGGCACGGCATGGCACGGCATGGCACGGCATGGCACCGGCATGGCACGGCATGGCACCGGCATGGCACGGCATGGCACGGCATGGCACCGGCATGGCACCGGCATGGCACGGCATGGCACCGGCATGGCACGGCATGGCACGGCATGGCACCGGCATGGCACGGCATGGCACCGGCATGGCACGGCATGGCACCGGCATGGCACCGGCATGGCACGGCATGGCACCGGCATGGCACGGCATGGCACGGCATTGAATGGCATGGAATGGCATGGAATGGCATGGAATGGCATGGAATGGCATGGAATGGCATGGAATGGCATGGAATGGCATGGAATGGCATGGAATGGCATGGAATGGCATGGAATGGCATGGAATGGCATGGAATGGCATGGATAATGGCATGGAATGGCATGGAATGGCATGGAATGGCATGGAATGGCATGGAATGGCATGGAATGGCATGGAATGGCATGGAATGGCATGGAATGGCATGGAATGGCATGGAATGGCATGGAATGGCATGGAATGGCATGGAATGGCATGGAATGGCATGGAATGGCATGGAATGGCATGGAATGGCATGGAATGGCATGGAATGGCATGGAATGGCATGGAATGGCATGGAATGGCATGGAATGGCATGGAATGGCATGGAATGGCATGGAATGGCATGGAATGGCATGGAATGGCATGGAATGGCATGGAATGGCATGGAATGGCATGGAATGGCATGGAATGGCATGGAATGGCATGGAATGGCATGGAATGGCATGGAATGGCATGGAATGGCATGGAATGGCATGGAATGGCATGGAATGGCATGGAATGGCATGGAATGGCATGGAATGGCATGGAATGGCATGGAATGGCATGGAATGGCATGGAATGGCATGGAATGGCATGGAATGGCATGGAATGGCATGGAATGGCATGGAATGGCATGGAATGGCATGGCACCGGCATGGCACGGCATGGCACGGCATGGCACCGGCATGGCACGGCATGGCACCGGCATGGCACGGCATGGCACCGGCATGGCACCGGCATGGCACGGCATGGCACCGGCATGGCACGGCATGGCACCGGCATGGCACGGCATGGAATGGCATGGAATGGCACGGCATGGCACCGGCATGGCACGGCATGGCACCGGCATGGCACGGCATGGCACGGCATGGCACGGCATGGCACCGGCATGGCACGGCATGGCACCGGCATGGCACGGCATGGCACCGGCATGGCACGGCATGGCACCGGCATGGCACGGCATGGCACCGGCATGGCACGGCATGGCACCGGCATGGCACGGCATGGCACCGGCATGGCACCGGCATGGCACGGCATGGCACCGGCATGGCACCGGCATGGCACGGCATGGCACCGGCATGGCACGGCATGGCACCGGCATGGCACGGCATGGCACCGGCATGGCACGGCATGGCACCGGCATGGCACGGCATGGCACCGGCATGGCACGGCATGGCACCGGCATGGCACGGCATGGCACCGGCATGGCACGGCATGGCACCGCATGGCACGGCATTGAATGGCATGGAATGGCATTGAATGGCATGGAATGGCATGGAATGGCATGGAATGGCATGGAATGGCATGGAATGGCATGGAATGGCATGGAATGGCATGGAATGGCATGGAATGGCATGGAATGGCATGGAACGGCATGGCACCGGCATGGCACGGCATGGCACCGGCATGGCACGGCATGGCACCGGCATGGCACGGCATGGCACGGCATGGCACCGGCATGGCACGGCATGGCACCGGCATGGCACGGCATGGCACCGGCATGGCACGGCATGGCACCGGCATGGCACGGCATGGCACCGGCATGGCACGGCATGGCACGGCATGGCACGGCATGGCACGGCATGGCACGGCATGGCACCGGCATGGCACGGCATGGCACGGCATGGCACGGCATGGCACGGCATGCCACGGCATGCCACGGCATGGCACGGCATGGCACCGGCATGGCACGGCATGGCACCGGCATGGCACGGCATGGCACCGGCATGGCACGGCATGGCACCGGCATGGCACGGCATGGCACCGGCATGGCACGGCATGGCACCGGCATGGCACGGCATGGCACCGGCATGGCACGGCATTGAATGGCATGGAATGGCATTGAATGGCATGGAATGGCATGGAATGGCATGGAATGGGATGGAATGGGATGGAATGGCATGGAATGGCATCGAATGGCATGGAATGGCATGGAATGGCATGGAATGGCATGGAATGGCATGGAATGGCATGGAATGGCATGGAATGGCATGGAATGGCATGGAATGGCATGGAATGGCATGGAATGGCATGGAATGGCATGGAATGGCATGGAATGGCATGGAATGGCATGGAATGGCATGGAATGGCATGGAATGGCATGGAATGGCATGGAATGGCATGGAATGATATGGAATGGCATGGAATGGCATGGAATGGCATGGAATGGCATGGAATGGCATGGCACCGCATGGCACGGCATGGCACGGCATGGCACCGGCATGGCACGGCATGGCACCGGCATGGCACGGCATGGCACCGGCATGGCACGGCATGGCACCGGCATGGCACGGCATGGCACCGGCATGGCACGGCATGGCACCGGCATGGCACGGCATGGCACCGGCATGGCACCGGCATGGCACGGCATGGCACCGGCATGGCACCGGCATGGCACGGCATGGCACCGGCATGGCACGGCATGGCACCGGCATGGCACGGCATGGCACCGGCATGGCACGGCATGGCACCGGCATGGCACGGCATGGCACCGGCATGGCACGGCATGGCACCGGCATGGCACGGCATGGCACCGGCATGGCACGGCATGGCACCGGCATGGCACGGCATGGCACCGGCATGGCACGGCATGGCACCGGCATGGAATGGCATGGAATGGCATGGAATGGCATGGAATGGGATGGAATGGCATGGAATGGCATCGAATGGCATGGAATGGCATGGAATGGCATGGAATGGCATGGAATGGCATGAATGGCATGGAATGGCATGGAATGGCATGGAATGGCATGGAATGGCATGGAATGGCATGGAATGGCATGGAATGGCATGGAATGGCATGGAATGGCATGGAATGGCATGGAATGGCATGGAATGGCATGGAATGGCATGGAATGGCATGGAATGGCATGGAATGGCATGGAATGGCATGGAATGGCATGGAATGGCATGGAATGGCATGGAATGGCATGGAATGGCATGGAATGGCATGGAATGATATGGAATGGCATGGAATGGCATGGAATGGCATGGAATGGCATGGAATGGCATGGCACCGCATGGCACGGCATGGCACGGCATGGCACCGGCATGGCACGGCATGGCACCGGCATGGCACGGCATGGCACCGGCATGGCACGGCATGGCACCGGCATGGCACGGCATGGCACCGGCATGGCACGGCATGGCACCGGCATGGCACGGCATGGCACCGGCATGGCACGGCATGGCACCGGCATGGCACCGGCATGGCACGGCTTGGCACCGGCATGGCACCGGCATGGCACGGCATGGCACCGGCATGGCACGGCATGGCACCGGCATGGCACGGCATGGCACCGGCATGGCACGGCATGGCACCGGCATGGCACGGCATGGCACCGGCATGGCACGGCATGGCACCGGCATGGCACGGCATGGCACCGGCATGGCACGGCATTGAATGGCATGGAATGGCATTGAATGGCATGGAATGGCATTGAATGGCATGGAATGGCATTGAATGGCATGGAATGGCATGGAATGGCATGGAATGGCATGGAATGGCATGGAATGGCATGGAATGGCATGGAATGGCATGGAATGGCATGGAATGGCATGGAATGGCATGGAACGGCATGGCACCGGCATGGCACGGCATGGCACCGGCATGGCACGGCATGGCACGGCATGGCACCGGCATGGCACGGCATGGCACCGGCATGGCACCGGCATGGCACGGCATGGCACCGGCATGGCACGGCATGGCACCGGCATGGCACGGCATGGCACGGCATGGCACGGCATGGCACCGGCATGGCACGGCATGGCACGGCATGGCACGGCATGGCACGGCATGGCACGGCATGCCACGGCATGGCACGGCATGGCACCGGCATGGCACGGCATGGCACCGGCATGGCACGGCATGGCACCGGCATGGCACGGCATGGCACCGGCATGGCACGGCATGGCACCGGCATGGCACGGCATGGCACCGGCATGGCACGGCATGGCACCGGCATGGCACGGCATTGAATGGCATGGAATGGCATTGAATGGCATGGAATGGCATGGAATGGGATGGAATGGGATGGAATGGGATGGAATGGCATGGAATGGCATCGAATGGCATGGAATGGCATGGAATGGCATGGAATGGCATGGAATGGCATGGAATGGCATGGAATGGCATGGAATGGCATGGAATGGCATGGAATGGCATGGAATGGCATGGAATGGCATGGAATGGCATGGAATGGCATGGAATGGCATGGAATGGCATGGAATGGCATGGAATGGCATGGAATGATATGGAATGGCATGGAATGGCATGGAATGGCATGGAATGGCATGGAATGGCATGGAATGGCATGGCACCGCATGGCACGGCATGGCACGGCATGGCACCGGCATGGCACGGCATGGCACCGGCATGGCACGGCATGGCACCGGCATGGCACGGCATGGCACCGGCATGGCACGGCATGGCACCGGCATGGCACGGCATGGCACCGGCATGGCACGGCATGGCACCGGCATGGCACGGCATGGCACCGGCATGGCACCGGCATGGCACGGCATGGCACCGGCATGGCACCGGCATGGCACCGGCATGGCACCGGCATGGCACGGCATGGCACCGGCATGGCACGGCATGGCACCGGCATGGCACGGCATGGCACCGGCATGGCACGGCATGGCACCGGCATGGCACGGCATGGCACCGGCATGGCACGGCATGGCACCGGCATGGCACGGCATGGCACCGGCATGGCACGGCATGGCACCGGCATGGCACGGCATGGCACCGGCATGGCACGGCATGGCACCGGCATGGCACGGCATGGCACCGGCATGGCACGGCATTGAATGGCATGGAATGGCATTGAATGGCATGGAATGGCATGGAATGGCATGGAATGGCATGGAATGGCATGGAATGGCATGGAATGGCATGGAATGGCATGGAATGGCATGGAATGGCATGGAATGGCATGGAATGGCATGGAACGGCATGGCACCGGCATGGCACGGCATGGCACCGGCATGGCACGGCATGGCACCGGCATGGCACGGCATGGCACCGGCATGGCACGGCATGGCACGGCATGGCACCGGCATGGCACGGCATGGCACCGGCATGGCACGGCATGGCACCGGCATGGCACGGCATGGCACCGGCATGGCACGGCATGGCACCGGCATGGCACGGCATGGCACCGGCATGGCACGGCATGGCACCGGCATGGCACGGCATGGCACCGGCATGGCACGGCATGGCACCGGCATGGCACGGCATGGCACCGGCATGGCACGGCATGGCACCGGCATGGCACGGCATGGCACGGCATGGCACGGCATGGCACGGCATGGCACCGGCATGGCACGGCATGGCACCGGCATGGCACGGCATGGCACCGGCATGGCACGGCATGGCATCGGCATGGCACGGCATGGCATCGGCATGGCACGGCATGGCACGGCATGGCACGGCATGGCACGGCATGGCACCGGCATGGCACCGGCATGGCACGGCATGGCACCGGCATGGCACGGCATGGCACGGCATGGAATGGCATGGAATGGCATGGAATGGCATGGAATGGCATGGAATGGCATGGATTGGCATGGAATGGCATGGAATGGCATGGCACGGCATGGCACGGCATGGCACGGCATGGCACCGGCATGGCACGGCATGGAATGGCATGGAATGGCATGGAATGGCATGGAATGGCATGGAATGGCATGGAATGGCATGGAATGGCATGGAATGGCATGGCACCGGCATGGCACCGGCATGGCACGGCATGGCACGGCATGGCACCGGCATGGCACGGCATGGCACCGGCATGGCACGGCATGGCACGGCATGGCACGGCATGGCACGGCATGGCACGGCATGGCACCGGCATGGCACGGCATGGCACCGGCATGGCACGGCATGGCACCGGCATGGCACGGCATGGCACCGGCATGGCACGGCATGGCACCGGCATGGCACGGCATGGCACCGGCATGGCACGGCATGGCACCGGCATGGCACGGCATGGCACCGGCATGGCACGGCATGGAATGGCATGGAATGGCATGGAATGGCATGGAATGGCATGGAATGGCATGGAATGGCATGGAATGGCATGGAATGGCATGGAATGGCATGGAATGGCATGGAATGGCATGGAATGGCATGGAATGGCATGGCACCGGCATGGCACGGCATGGCACCGGCATGGCACGGCATGGCACCGGCATGGCACGGCATGGCACCGGCATGGCACGGCATGGCACCGGCATGGCACCGGCATGGCACGGCATTGAATGGCATGGCACGGCATTGAATGGCATGGCACGGCATTGAATGGCATGGCACGGCATTGAATGGCATGGAATGGCATGGAATGGCATGGAATGGCATGGAATGGCATGGAATGGCATGGAATGGCATGGAATGGCATGGAATGGCATGGAATGGCATGGAATGGCATGGAATGGCATGGAATGGCATGGAATGGCATGGAATGGCATGGAATGGCATGGAATGGCATGGAATGGCATGGAATGGCATGGAATGGCATGGAATGGCATGGAATGGCATGGAATGGCATGGAATGGCATGGAATGGCATGGAATGGCATGGAATGGCATGGAATGGCATGGAATGGCATGGAATGGCATGGAATGGCATGGAATGGCATGGAGTGGCATGGAATGGCATGGAATGGCATGGAATGGCATGGAATGGCATGGAATGGCATGGAATGACATGGAATGGCATGGAATGGCATGGAATGGCATGGAATGGCATGGAATGGCATGGAATGGCATGGCACCGCATGGCACGGCATGGCACGGCATGGCACGGCATGGCACCGGCATGGCACGGCATGGCACGGCATGGCACCGGCATGGCACCGGCATGGCACGGCATGGCACCGGCATGGCACGGCATGGCACGGCATGGCACCGGCATGGCACGGCATGGCACCGGCATGGCACGGCATGGCACCGGCATGGCACCGGCATGGCACGGCATGGCACCGGCATGGCACGGCATGGCACGGCATGGCACGGCATTGAATGGCATGGAATGGCATGGAATGGCATGGAATGGCATGGAATGGCATGGAATGGCATGGAATGGCATGGAATGGCATGGAATGGCATGGAATGGCATGGAATGGCATGGAATGGCATGGAATGGCATGGAATGGCATGGAATGGCATGGATTGGCATGGAATGGCATGGATTGGCATGGAATGGCATGGAATGGCATGGAATGGCATGGAATGGCATGGAATGGCATGGAATGGCATGGAATGGCATGGAATGGCATGGAATGGCATGGAATGGCATGGAATGGCATGGAATGGCATGGAATGGCATGGAATGGCATGGAATGGCATGGAATGGCATGGAATGGCATGGAATGGCATGGAATGGCATGGAATGGCATGGAATGGCATGGAATGGCATGGAATGGCATGGAATGGCATGGAATGGCATGGAATGGCATGGAATGGCATGGAATGGCATGGAATGGCATGGAATGGCATGGAATGGCATGGAATGGCATGGAATGGCATGGAATGGCATGGAATGGCATGGAATGGCATGGAATGGCATGGAATGGCATGGAATGGCATGGAATGGCATGGAATGGCATGGAATGGCATGGAATGGCATGGAATGGCATGGAATGGCATGGCACGGCATGGCACCGCATGGCACGGCATGGCACCGGCATGGCACGGCATGGCACCGGCATGGCACGGCATGGCACCGGCATGGCACGGCATGGCACCGGCATGGCACGGCATGGCACCGGCATGGCACGGCATGGCACCGGCATGGCACGGCATGGCACCGGCATGGCACGGCATGGCACCGGCATGGCACGGCATGGCACCGGCATGGCACGGCATGGCACCGGCATGGCACGGCATGGCACCGGCATGGCACGGCATGGCACGGCATGGCACCGGCATGGCACGGCATGCCACCGGCATGGCACGGCATGCCACCGGCATGGCACGGCATGGCACGGCATGGCACCGGCATGGCACGGCATGGCACCGGCATGGCACGGCATGGCACCGGCATGGCACGGCATGGCACCGGCATGGCACGGCATGGCACCGGCATGGCACGGCATGGCACCGGCATGGCACGGCATGGCACCGGCATGGCACGGCATGGCACCGGCATGGCACGGCATGGCACCGGCATGGCACGGCATGGCACCGGCATGGCACGGCATGGCACCGGCATGGCACGGCATGGCACCGGCATGGCACGGCATGGCACCGGCATGGCACGGCATGGCACCGGCATGGCACGGCATGGCACCGGCATGGCACGGCATGGCACCGGCATGGCACGGCATGGCACCGGCATGGCACGGCATGGCACCGGCATGGCACGGCATGGAATGGCACGGCATGGAATGGCATGGAATGGCACGGCATGGCACCGGCATGGCACGGCATGGCACCGGCATGGCACGGCATGGCACGGCATGGCACGGCATGGCACGGCATGGCACCGGCATGGCACCGGCATGGCACGGCATGGCACGGCATGGCACCGGCATGGCACGGCATGGCACCGGCATGGCACGGCATGGCACCGGCATGGCACCGGCATGGCACGGCATGGCACCGGCATGGCACGGCATGGCACGGCATTGAATGGCATGGAATGGCATGGAATGGCATGGAATGGCATGGAATGGCATGGAATGGCATGGAATGGCATGGAATGGCATGGAATGGCATGGAATGGCATGGAATGGCATGGAATGGCATGGAACGGCATGGAATGGCATGGAATGGCATGGATTGGCATGGAATGGCATGGAATGGCATGGAATGGCATGGAATGGCATGGAATGGCATGGAATGGCATGGAATGGCATGGAATGGCATGGAATGGCATGGAATGGCATGGAATGGCACGGCATGGCACCGGCATGGCACGGCATGGCACGGCATGGCACGGCATGGCACGGCATGGCACCGGCATGGCACGGCATGGCACCGGCATGGCACGGCATGACACCGGCATGGCACGGCATGGCACGGCATGGCACGGCATGGCACGGCATGGCCCGGCATTGAATGGCATGGAATGGCATGGAATGGCATGGAATGGCATGGAATGGCATGGAATGGCATGGAATGGCATGGAATGGCATGGAATGGCATGGAATGGCATGGAATGGCATGGAATGGCATGGAATGGCATGGAATGGCATGGAATGGCATGGAATGGCATGGAATGACATGGAATGGCATGGAATGGCATGGAATGGCATGGAATGGCATGGAATGGCATGGAATGGCATGGAATGGCATGGAATGGCATGGAATGGCATGGAATGGCATGGAATGGCATGGAATGGCATGGAATGGCATGGAATGGCATGGAATGGCATGGAATGGCATGGAATGGCATGGAATGGCATGGAATGGCATGGAATGGCATGGAATGGCATGGAATGGCATGGAATGGCATGGAATGGCATGGAATGGCATGGAATGGCATGGAATGGCATGGAATGGCATGGAATGGCATGGAATGGCATGGAATGGCATGGCACCGGCATGGCACGGCATGGCACCGGCATGGCACCGGCATGGCACGGCATGGCACCGGCATGGCACGGCATGGCACGGCATTGAATGGCATGGAATGGCATGGAATGGCATGGCACCGGCATGGCACGGCATGGCACCGGCATGGCACCGGCATGGCACCGGCATGGCACGGCATGGCACCGGCATGGCACGGCATGGCACGGCATGGCACCGGCATGGCACGGCATGGCACCGGCATGGCACGGCATGGCACCGGCATGGCACGGCATGGCACGGCATGGCACGGCATGGCATGGAATGGCATGGCACGGCATGGCACGGCATGGCACGGCATGGCACCGGCATGGCACGGCATGGCACCGGCATGGCACCGGAATGGCACGGCATGGCACCGGCATGGCACCGGCATGGCACGGCATGGCACCGGCATGGCACGGCATGCCACCGGCATGGCACCGGCATGGCACGGCATGGCACCGGCATGGCACGGCATGGCACCGGCATGGCACGGCATGGCACCGGCATGTCACGGCATGGCACCGGCATGGCACGGCATGGCACCGGCATGGCACCGGCATGGCACGGCATGGCACCGGCATGGCACGGCATGGCACCGGCATGGCACGGCATGGCACCGGCATGGCACGGCATGGCACCGGCATGGCACGGCATGGCACCGGCATGGCACGGCATGGCACCGGCATGGCACGGCATGGCACCGGCATGGCACGGCATGGCACCGGCATGGCACGGCATGGCACCGGCATGGCACGGCATGGCACCGGCATGGCACGGCATGGAATGGCATGGAATGGCACGGCATGGCACCGGCATGGCACGGCATGGCACCGGCATGGCACGGCATGGCACGGCATGGCACGGCATGGCACGGCATGGCACCGGCATGGCACGGCATGGCACCGGCATGGCACGGCATGACACCGGCATGGCACCGGCATGGCACGGCATGGCACGGCATGGCCCGGCATTGAATGGCATGGAATGGCATGGAATGGCATGGAATGGCATGGAATGGCATGGAATGGCATGGAATGGCATGGAATGGCATGGAATGGCATGGAATGGCATGGAATGGCATGGAATGGCATGGAATGGCATGGAATGGCATGGAATGACATGGAATGGCATGGAATGGCATGGAATGGCATGGAATGGCATGGAATGGCATGGAATGGCATGGAATGGCATGGAATGGCATGGAATGGCATGGAATGGCATGGAATGGCATGGAATGGCATGGAATGGCATGGAATGGCATGGAATGGCATGGAATGGCATGGAATGGCATGGAATGGCATGGAATGGCATGGAATGGCATGGAATGGCATGGCACCGCATGGCCCGGCATGGCACGGCATGGCACGGCATGGCACGGCATGGCACCGGCATGGCACGGCATGGCACCGGCATGGCACCGGAATGGCACGGCATGGCACCGGCATGGCACCGGCATGGCACGGCATGGCACCGGCATGGCACGGCATGCCACGGCATGGCACGGCATGGCACGGCATGGCACGGCATGGCACGGCATGGCACGGCATGGCACCGGCATGGCACGGCATGGCACCGGCATGGCACGGCATGGCACCGGCATGGCACGGCATGGCACCGGCATGGCACGGCATGGCACCGGCATGGCACGGCATGGCACCGGCATGGCACGGCATGGCACCGGCATGGCACGGCATGGCACCGGCATGGCACGGCATGGAATGGCATGGAATGGCATGGAATGGCATGGAATGGCATGGAATGGCATGGAATGGCATGGAATGGCATGGAATGGCATGGAATGGCATGGAATGGCATGGAATGGCATGGAATGGCATGGAATGGCATGGAATGGCATGGAATGGCATGGAATGGCATGGAATGGCATGGAATGGCATGGAATGACATGGAATGGCATGGAATGACATGGAATGACATGGAATGACATGGAATGGCATGGAATGGCATGGCACCGCATGGCACGGCATGGCACGGCATGGCACGGCATGGCACGGCATGGCACGGCATGGCACGGCATGGCACGGCATGGCACGGCATGGCACCGGCATGGCACGGCATGGCACCGGCATGGCACGGCATGGCACCGGCATGGCACCGGCATGGCACGGCATTGAATGGCATGGAATGGCATGGAATGGCATGGAATGGCATGGAATGGCATGGAATGGCATGGAATGGCATGGAATGGCATGGAATGGCATGGAATGGCATGGAATGGCATGGAATGGCATGGAATGGCATGGAATGGCATGGAATGGCATGGAATGGCATGGAATGGCATGGAATGGCATGGAATGGCATGGAATGGCATGGAATGGCATGGAATGGCATGGAATGGCATGGAATGGCATGGAATGGCATGGAATGGCATGGAATGGCATGGAATGGCATGGAATGGCATGGAATGGCATGGAATAGCATGGAATAGCATGGAATGGCATGGAATGGCATGGAGTGGCATGGAATGGCATGGAATGGCATGGAATGGCATGGAATGGCATGGAATGGCATGGAATGACATGGAATGGCATGGAATGGCATGGAATGGCATGGAATGGCATGGAATGGCATGGCACCGCATGGCACGGCATGGCACGGCATGGCACGGCATGGCACCGGCATGGCACGGCATGGCACCGGCATGGCACGGCATGGCACGGCATGGCACCGGCATGGCACCGGCATGGCACGGCATGGCACCGGCATGGCACGGCATGGCACGGCATGGCACCGGCATGGCACGGCATGGCACCGGCATGGCACGGCATGGCACCGGCATGGCACCGGCATGGCACGGCATGGCACCGGCATGGCACGGCATGGCACGGCATTGAATGGCATGGAATGGCATGGAATGGCATGGAATGGCATGGAATGGCATGGAATGGCATGGAATGGCATGGAATGGCATGGAATGGCATGGAATGGCATGGAATGGCATGGAATGGCATGGAATGGCATGGATTGGCATGGAATGGCATGGAATGGCATGGAATGGCATGGAATGGCATGGAATGGCATGGAATGGCATGGAATGGCATGGAATGGCATGGAATGGCATGGAATGGCATGGAATGGCATGGAATGGCATGGAATGGCATGGAATGGCATGGAATGGCATGGAATGGCATGGAATGGCATGGAATGGCATGGAATGGCATGGAATGGCATGGAATGGCATGGAATGGCATGGAATGGCATGGAATGGCATGGAATGGCATGGAATGGCATGGAATGGCATGGAATGGCATGGAATGGCATGGAATGGCATGGAATGGCATGGAATGGCATGGAATGGCATGGAATGGCATGGAATGGCATGGAATGGCATGGAATGGCATGGAATGGCATGGAATGGCATGGAATGGCATGGAATGGCATGGAATGGCATGGAATGGCATGGAATGGCATGGAATGGCATGGAATGGCATGGAATGGCATGGAATGGCATGGAATGGCATGGAATGGCATGGAATGGCATGGAATGGCATGGAATGGCATGGAATGGCATGGAATGGCATGGAATGGCATGGAATGGCATGGAATGGCATGGAATGGCATGGAATGGCATGGAATGGCATGGAATGGCATGGAATGGCATGGAATGGCATGGAATGGCATGGAATGGCATGGAATGGCATGGAATGGCATGGAATGGCATGGAATGGCATGGAATGGCATGGAATGGCATGGAATGGCATGGAATGGCATGGAATGGCATGGAATGGCATGGAATGGCATGGAATGGCATGGAATGGCATGGAATGGCATGGAATGGCATGGAATGGCATGGAATGGCATGGAATGGCATGGAATGGCATGGAATGGCATGGAATGGCATGGAATGGCATGGAATGGCATGGAATGGCATGGAATGGCATGGAATGGCATGGAATGGCATGGAATGGCATGGAATGGCATGGAATGGCATGGAATGGCATGGAATGGCATGGAATGGCATGGAATGGCATGGAATGGCATGGAATGGCATGGAATGGCATGGAGTGGCATGGAATGGCATGGAATGGCATGGAATGGCATGGAATGGCATGGAATGGCATGGAATGACATGGAATGGCATGGAATGGCATGGAATGGCATGGAATGGCATGGAATGGCATGGCACCGCATGGCACGGCATGGCACGGCATGGCACGGCATGGCACCGGCATGGCACGGCATGGCACCGGCATGGCACGGCATGGCACGGCATGGCACCGGCATGGCACCGGCATGGCACGGCATGGCACCGGCATGGCACGGCATGGCACGGCATGGCACCGGCATGGCACGGCATGGCACCGGCATGGCACGGCATGGCACCGGCATGGCACCGGCATGGCACGGCATGGCACCGGCATGGCACGGCATGGCACGGCATTGAATGGCATGGAATGGCATGGAATGGCATGGAATGGCATGGAATGGCATGGAATGGCATGGAATGGCATGGAATGGCATGGAATGGCATGGAATGGCATGGAATGGCATGGAATGGCATGGAATGGCATGGATTGGCATGGAATGGCATGGAATGGCATGGAATGGCATGGAATGGCATGGAATGGCATGGAATGGCATGGAATGGCATGGAATGGCATGGAATGGCATGGAATGGCATGGAATGGCATGGAATGGCATGGAATGGCATGGAATGGCATGGAATGGCATGGAATGGCATGGAATGGCATGGAATGGCATGGAATGGCATGGAATGGCATGGAATGGCATGGAATGGCATGGAATGGCATGGAATGGCATGGAATGGCATGGAATGGCATGGAATGGCATGGAATGGCATGGAATGGCATGGAATGGCATGGAATGGCATGGAATGGCATGGAATGGCATGGAATGGCATGGAATGGCATGGCACCGGCATGGCACGGCATGGCACCGGCATGGCACGGCATGGCACCGGCATGGCACCGGCATGGCACGGCATGGCACCGGCATGGCACGGCATGGCACCGGCATGGCACGGCATGGCACCGGCATGGCACGGCATGGCACCGGCATGGCACGGCATGGCACCGGCATGGCACGGCATGGCACCGGCATGGCACGGCATGGCACGGCATGGCACCGGCATGGCACGGCATGGCACGGCATGGCACGGCATGGCACGGCATGGCACGGCATGGCACGGCATGGCACGGCATGGCACCGGCATGGCACCGGCATGGCACGGCATGGCACCGGCATGGCACGGCATGCCACGGCATGGCACGGCATGGCACGGCATGGCACGGCATGGCACGGCATGGCACGGCATGGCACCGGCATGGCACGGCATGGCACCGGCATGGCACGGCATGGCACCGGCATGGCACGGCATGGCACCGGCATGGCACGGCATGGCACCGGCATGGCACGGCATGGCACCGGCATGGCACGGCATGGCACCGGCATGGCACGGCATGGAATGGCATGGAATGGCATGGAATGGCATGGAATGGCATGGAATGGCATGGAATGGCATGGAATGGCATGGAATGGCATGGAATGGCATGGAATGGCATGGAATGGCATGGAATGGCATGGAATGGCATGGAATGGCATGGAATGGCATGGAATGGCATGGAATGGCATGGAATGACATGGAATGGCATGGAATGACATGGAATGACATGGAATGACATGGAATGGCATGGAATGGCATGGCACCGCATGGCACGGCATGGCACGGCATGGCACGGCATGGCACGGCATGGCACGGCATGGCACGGCATGGCACGGCATGGCACCGGCATGGCACGGCATGGCACCGGCATGGCACGGCATGGCACCGGCATGGCACCGGCATGGCACGGCATTGAATGGCATGGAATGGCATGGAATGGCATGGAATGGCATGGAATGGCATGGAATGGCATGGAATGGCATGGAATGGCATGGAATGGCATGGAATGGCATGGAATGGCATGGAATGGCATGGAATGGCATGGAATGGCATGGAATGGCATGGAATGGCATGGAATGGCATGGAATGGCATGGAATGGCATGGAATGGCATGGAATGGCATGGAATGGCATGGAATGGCATGGAATGGCATGGAATGGCATGGAATGGCATGGAATGGCATGGAATGGCATGGAATGGCATGGAATGGCATGGAATGGCATGGAATGGCATGGAATGGCATGGAATGGCATGGAATGGCATGGAATGGCATGGAGTGGCATGGAATGGCATGGAATGGCATGGAATGGCATGGAATGGCATGGAATGGCATGGAATGACATGGAATGGCATGGAATGGCATGGAATGGCATGGAATGGCATGGAATGGCATGGCACCGCATGGCACGGCATGGCACGGCATGGCACGGCATGGCACCGGCATGGCACGGCATGGCACCGGCATGGCACGGCATGGCACGGCATGGCACCGGCATGGCACCGGCATGGCACGGCATGGCACCGGCATGGCACGGCATGGCACGGCATGGCACCGGCATGGCACGGCATGGCACCGGCATGGCACCGGCATGGCACGGCATGGCACCGGCATGGCACGGCATGGCACGGCATTGAATGGCATGGAATGGCATGGAATGGCATGGAATGGCATGGAATGGCATGGAATGGCATGGAATGGCATGGAATGGCATGGAATGGCATGGAATGGCATGGAATGGCATGGAATGGCATGGAATGGCATGGATTGGCATGGAATGGCATGGAATGGCATGGAATGGCATGGAATGGCATGGAATGGCATGGAATGGCATGGAATGGCATGGAATGGCATGGAATGGCATGGAATGGCATGGAATGGCATGGAATGGCATGGAATGGCATGGAATGGCATGGAATGGCATGGAATGGCATGGAATGGCATGGAATGGCATGGAATGGCATGGAATGGCATGGAATGGCATGGAATGGCATGGAATGGCATGGAATGGCATGGAATGGCATGGAATGGCATGGAATGGCATGGAATGGCATGGAATGGCATGGAATGGCATGGAATGGCATGGAATGGCATGGAATGGCATGGAATGGCATGGAATGGCATGGAATGGCATGGAATGGCATGGAATGGCATGGAATGGCATGGAATGGCATGGAATGGCATGGAATGGCATGGAATGGCATGGAATGGCATGGAATGGCATGGAATGGCATGGAATGGCATGGAATGGCATGGAATGGCATGAATGGCATGGAATGGCATGGAATGGCATGGAATGGCATGGAATGGCATGGAATGGCATGGAAATGGCATGGAATGGCATGGAATGCATGGAATGGCATGGAATGGCATGGAATGGCATGGAATGGCATGGAATGGCATGGAATGGCATGGAATGGCATGGAATGGCATGGAATGGCATGGAATGGCATGGAATGGCATGGAATGGCATGGAATGGCATGGAATGGCATGGAATGGCATGGAATGGCATGGAATGGCATGGAATGGCATGGAATGCATGGAATGGCATGGAATGGAATGGCATGGAATGGCATGGAATGGCATGGAATGGCATGGAATGGCATGGAATGGCATGGAATGGCATGGAATGGCATGGAATGGCATGGAATGGCATGGAATGGCATGGAATGGCATGGAATGGCATGGAATGGCATGGAATGGCATGGAATGGCATGGAATGGCATGGAATGGCATGGAATGGCATGGAATGGCATGGAATGGCATGGAATGGCATGGAATGGCATGGAGTGGCATGGAATGGCATGGAATGGCATGGAATGGCATGGAATGGCATGGAATGGCATGGAATGACATGGAATGGCATGGAATGGCATGGAATGGCATGGAATGGCATGGAATGGCATGGCACCGCATGGCACGGCATGGCACGGCATGGCACGGCATGGCACCGGCATGGCACGGCATGGCACCGGCATGGCACGGCATGGCACGGCATGGCACCGGCATGGCACCGGCATGGCACGGCATGGCACCGGCATGGCACGGCATGGCACGGCATGGCACCGGCATGGCACGGCATGGCACCGGCATGGCACGGCATGGCACCGGCATGGCACCGGCATGGCACGGCATGGCACCGGCATGGCACGGCATGGCACGGCATTGAATGGCATGGAATGGCATGGAATGGCATGGAATGGCATGGAATGGCATGGAATGGCATGGAATGGCATGGAATGGCATGGAATGGCATGGAATGGCATGGAATGGCATGGAATGGCATGGATTGGCATGGAATGGCATGGAATGGCATGGAATGGCATGGAATGGCATGGAATGGCATGGAATGGCATGGAATGGCATGGAATGGCATGGAATGGCATGGAATGGCATGGAATGGCATGGAATGGCATGGAATGGCATGGAATGGCATGGAATGGCATGGAATGGCATGGAATGGCATGGAATGGCATGGAATGGCATGGAATGGCATGGAATGGCATGGAATGGCATGGAATGGCATGGAATGGCATGGAATGGCATGGAATGGCATGGAATGGCATGGAATGGCATGGAATGGCATGGAATGGCATGGAATGGCATGGAATGGCATGGAATGGCATGGAATGGCATGGAATGGCATGGAATGGCATGGAATGGCATGGAATGGCATGGAATGGCATGGAATGGCATGGAATGGCATGGAATGGCATGGAATGGCATGGAATGGCATGGAATGGCATGGAATGGCATGGAATGGCATGGAATGGCATGGAATGGCATGGAATGGCATGGAATGGCATGGAATGGCATGGAATGGCATGGAATGGCATGGAATGGCATGGAATGGCATGGAATGGCATGGAATGGCATGGAATGGCATGGAATGGCATGGAATGGCATGGAATGGCATGGAATGGCATGGAATGGCATGGAATGGCATGGAATGGCATGGAATGGCATGGAATGGCATGGAATGGCATGGAATGGCATGGAATGGCATGGAATGGCATGGAATGGCATGGAATGGCATGGAATGGCATGGAATGGCATGGAATGGCATGGAATGGCATGGAATGGCATGGAATGGCATGGAATGGCATGGAATGGCATGGAATGGCATGGAATGGCATGGAATGGCATGGAATGGCATGGAATGGCATGGAATGGCATGGCACCGGCATGGCACCGGCATGGCACGGCATGGCACCGGCATGGCACGGCATGGCACCGGCATGGCACGGCATGGCACCGGCATGGCACGGCATGGCACCGGCATGGCACGGCATGGCACCGGCATGGCACGGCATGGCACCGGCATGGCACGGCATGGCACCGGCATGGCACGGCATGGCACCGGCATGGCACGGCATGGCACCGGCATGGCACGGCATGGCACCGGCATGGCACGGCATGGCACCGGCATGGCACGGCATGGCACCGGCATGGCACGGCATGGCACCGGCATGGCACGGCATGGCACCGGCATGGCACGGCATGGCACCGGCATGGCACGGCATGGCACCGGCATGGCACGGCATGGCACCGGCATGGCACGGCATGGCACCGGCATGGCACGGCATGGCACCGGCATGGCACGGCATGGCACGGCATGGCACCGGCATGGCACGGCATGGCACCGGCATGGCACGGCATGGCACCGGCATGTCACGGCATGGCACCGGCATGGCACGGCATGGCACCGGCATGGCACGGCATGGCACCGGCATGGCACGGCATGGCACCGGCATGGCACGGCATGGCACCGGCATGGCACGGCATGGCACCGGCATGGCACGGCATGGCACCGGCATGGCACGGCATGGCACCGGCATGGCACCGGCATGGCACGGCATGGCACCGGCATGGCACGGCATGGCACCGGCATGGCACGGCATGGCACCGGCATGGCACGGCATGGCACCGGCATGGCACGGCATGGCACCGGCATGGCACGGCATGGCACGGCATGGCACCGGCATGGCACGGCATGGCACGGCATGGCACGGCATGGCACGGCATGGCACGGCATGGCACGGCATGGCACGGCATGGCACGGCATGGCACCGGCATGGCACCGGCATGGCACCGGCATGGCACGGCATGGCACCGGCATGGCACGGCATGGCACCGGCATGGCACGGCATGGCACCGGCATGGCACGGCATGGCACCGGCATGGCACGGCATGGCACCGGCATGGCACGGCATGGCACCGGCATGGCACGGCATGGCACCGGCATGGCACGGCATGGCACGGCATGGCACCGGCATGGCACCGGCATGGCACCGGCATGGCACGGCATGGCACCGGCATGGCACGGCATGGCACGGCATGGCACCGGCATGGCACGGCATGGCACCGGCATGGCACGGCATGGCACCGGCATGGCACCGGCATGGCACGGCATGGCACCGGCATGGCACGGCATGGCACGGCATTGAATGGCATGGAATGGCATGGAATGGGATGTAATGGCATGGAATGGCATGGAATGGCATGGAATGGCATGGAATGGCATGGAATGGCATGGAATGGCATGGAATGGCATGGAATGGCATGGAATGGCATGGAATGGCATGGAATGGCATGGAATGGCATGGAATGGCATGGAATGGCATGGAATGGCATGGAATGGCATGGAATGGCATGGAATGGCATGGAATGGCATGGAATGGCATGGAATGGCATGGAATGGCATGGAATGGCATGGAATGGCATGGAATGGCATGGAATGGCATGGAATGGCATGGAATGGCATGGAATGGCATGGAATGGCATGGAATGGCATGGAATGGCATGGAATGGCATGGAATGGCATGGAATGGCATGGAATGGCATGGAATGGCATGGAATGGCATGGAATGGCATGGAATGGCATGGAATGGCATGGAATGGCATGGAATGGCATGGAATGGCATGGAATGGCATGGAATGGCATGGAATGGCATGGAATGGCATGGAATGGCATGGAATGGCATGGAATGGCATGGAATGGCATGGAATGGCATGGAATGGCATGGAATGGCATGGAATGGCATGGAATGGCATGGAATGGCATGGAATGGCATGGAATGGCATGGAATGGCATGGAATGGCATGGAATGGCATGGAATGGCATGGAATGGCATGGCACGGCATGGCACCGGCATGGCACGGCATGGCACCGGCATGGCACGGCATGGCACCGGCATGGCACGGCATGGCACCGGCATGGCACGGCATGGCACCGGCATGGCACGGCATGGCACCGGCATGGCACCGGCATGGCACGGCATGGCACCGGCATGGCACGGCATGGCACCGGCATGGCACGGCATGGCACCGGCATGGCACGGCATGGCACGGCATGGCACCGGCATGGCACGGCATGCCACCGGCATGGCACGGCATGGCACGGCATGGCACGGCATGGCACGGCATGGCACCGGCATGGCACGGCATGGCACCGGCATGGCACGGCATGGCACCGGCATGGCACGGCATGGCACCGGCATGGCACGGCATGGCACCGGCATGGCACGGCATGGCACCGGCATGGCACGGCATGGCACCGGCATGGCACGGCATGGCACCGGCATGGCACGGCATGGCACCGGCATGGCACGGCATGGCACCGGCATGGCACGGCATGGCACCGGCATGGCACGGCATGGCACCGGCATGGCACGGCATGGCACCGGCATGGCACGGCATGGCACCGGCATGGCACGGCATGGCACCGGCATGGCACGGCATGGCACCGGCATGGCACGGCATGGCACCGGCATGGCACGGCATGGCACCGGCATGGCACGGCATGGCACCGGCATGGCACGGCATGGCACCGGCATGGCACGGCATGGCACCGGCATGGCACGGCATGGCACCGGCATGGCACCGGCATGGCACGGCATGGCACCGGCATGGCACGGCATGGCACCGGCATGGCACGGCATGGCACGGCATGGAATGGCATGGAATGGCACGGCATGGCACGGCATGGCACGGCATGGCACGGCATGGCACCGGCATGGCACGGCATGGCACCGGCATGGCACGGCATGGCACGGCATGGCACCGGCATGGCACCGGCATGGCACGGCATGGCACCGGCATGGCACGGCATGGCACGGCATGGCACCGGCATGGCACGGCATGGCACCGGCATGGCACGGCATGGCACCGGCATGGCACCGGCATGGCACGGCATGGCACCGGCATGGCACGGCATGGCACCGGCATGGCACGGCATGGCACGGCATTGAATGGCATGGAATGGCATGGAATGGCATGGAATGGCATGGAATGGCATGGAATGGCATGGAATGGCATGGAATGGCATGGATTGGCATGGAATGGCATGGAATGGCATGGAATGGCATGGAATGGCATGGAATGGCATGGAATGGCATGGAATGGCATGGAATGGCATGGAATGGCATGGAATGGCATGGAATGGCATGGAATGGCATGGAATGGCATGGAATGGCATGGAATGGCATGGAATGGCATGGAATGGCATGGAATGGCATGGAATGGCATGGAATGGCATGGAATGGCATGGAATGGCATGGAATGGCATGGAATGGCATGGAATGGCATGGAATGGCATGGAATGGCATGGAATGGCATGGAATGGCATGGAATGGCATGGAATGGCATGGAATGGCATGGAATGGCATGGCACGGCATGGCACCGCATGGCACGGCATGGCACCGGCATGGCACGGCATGGCACCGGCATGGCACGGCATGGCACCGGCATGGCACGGCATGGCACCGGCATGGCACGGCATGGCACCGGCATGGCACGGCATGGCACCGGCATGGCACGGCATGGCACCGGCATGGCACGGCATGGCACCGGCATGGCACGGCATGGCACCGGCATGGCACGGCATGGCACCGGCATGGCACGGCATGGCACCGGCATGGCACGGCATGGCACCGGCATGGCACGGCATGGCACCGGCATGGCACGGCATGGCACCGGCATGGCACGGCATGGCACCGGCATGGCACGGCATGGCACCGGCATGGCACGGCATGGCACCGGCATGTCACGGCATGGCACCGGCATGGCACGGCATGGCACCGGCATGGCACGGCATGGCACCGGCATGGCACGGCATGGCACCGGCATGGCACGGCATGGCACCGGCATGGCACGGCATGGCACCGGCATGGCACCGGCATGGCACGGCATGGCACCGGCATGGCACCGGCATGGCACGGCATGCCACCGGCATGGCACGGCATGCCACCGGCATGGCACGGCATGCCACCGGCATGGCACGGCATGCCACCGGCATGGCACCGGCATGGCACGGCATGGCACCGGCATGGCACGGCATGGCACCGGCATGGCACGGCATGGCACCGGCATGGCACGGCATGGCACCGGCATGGCACGGCATGGCACCGGCATGGCACGGCATGGCACCGGCATGGCACGGCATGGCACCGGCATGGCACGGCATGGCACGGCATGGCACCGGCATGGCACGGCATGGCACCGGCATGGCACGGCATGGCACCGGCATGGCACGGCATGGCACCGGCATGGCACGGCATGGCACCGGCATGGCACGGCATGGCACCGGCATGGCACGGCATGGCACCGGCATGGCACGGCATGGCACCGGCATGGCACGGCATGGCACCGGCATGGCACGGCATGGCACCGGCATGGCACGGCATGGCACCGGCATGGCACGGCATGGCACCGGCATGGCACGGCATGGAATGGCATGGAATGGCACGGCATGGCACCGGCATGGCACGGCATGGCACCGGCATGGCACGGCATGGCACCGGCATGGCACGGCATGGCACCGGCATGGCACGGCATGGCACGGCATGGCACCGGCATGGCACGGCATGGCACCGGCATGGCACGGCATGACACCGGCATGGCACCGGCATGGCACCGGCATGGCACCGGCATGGCACCGGCATGGCACCGGCATGGCACCGGCATGGCACCGGCATGGCACCGGCATGGCACGGCATGGCACGGCATGGCCCGGCATTGAATGGCATGGAATGGCATGGAATGGCATGGAATGGCATGGAATGGCATGGAATGGCATGGAATGGCATGGAATGGCATGGAATGGCATGGAATGGCATGGCACCGGCATGGCACGGCATGGCACCGGCATGGCACGGCATGGCACCGGCATGGCACGGCATGGCACCGGCATGGCACGGCATGGCACCGGCATGGCACGGCATGGCACCGGCATGGCACGGCATGGCACCGGCATGGCACGGCATGGCACCGGCATGGCACGGCATGGCACCGGCATGGCACGGCATGGCACCGGCATGGCACGGCATGGCACGGCATGGCACCGGCATGGCACGGCATGGCACCGGCATGGCACCGGCATGGCACGGCATGGCACGGCATTGAATGGCATGGAATGGCATGGAATGGCATGGAATGGCATGGAATGGCATGGAATGGCATGGAATGGCATGGAATGGCATGGAATGGCATGGAATGGCATGGAATGGCATGGAATGGCATGGAATGGCATGGAATGGCATGGAATGGCATGGAATGGCATGGAATGGCATGGAATGGCATGGAATGGCATGGAATGGCATGGAATGGCATGGAATGGCATGGAATGGCATGGAATGGCATGGAATGGCATGGAATGGCATGGAATGGCATGGAATGGCATGGAATGGCATGGAATGGCATGGAATGGCATGGAATGGCATGGAATGGCATGGAATGACATGGAATGGCATGGAATGGCATGGAATGGCATGGCACCGCATGGCACGGCATGGCACGGCATGGCACCGGCATGGCACGGCATGGCACCGGCATGGCACGGCATGGCACGGCATGGCACCGGCATGGCACCGGCATGGCACGGCATGGCACGGCATGGCACGGCATGGCACGGCATGGCACCGGCATGGCACGGCATGGCACCGGCATGGCACGGCATGGCACCGGCATGGCACGGCATGGCACCGGCATGGCACCGGCATGGCACCGGCATGGCACGGCATGGCACGGCATTGAATGGCATGGAATGGCATGGAATGGCATGGAATGGCATGGAATGGCATGGAATGGCATGGAATGGCATGGAATGGCATGGAATGGCATGGAATGGCATGGATTGGCATGGAATGGCATGGAATGGCATGGAATGGCATGGAATGGCATGGAATGGCATGGAATAGCATGGAATGGCATGGAATGGCATGGAATGGCATGGAATAGCATGGAATGGCATGGAATGGCATGGAATGGCATGGAATGGCATGGAATGGCATGGAATGGCATGGAATGGCATGGAATGGCATGGAATGGCATGGAATGGCATGGAATGGCATGGAATGGCATGGAATGGCATGGAATGGCATGGAATGGCATGGAATGGCATGGAATGGCATGGAATGGCATGGAATGGCATGGAATGGCATGGAATGGCATGGAATGGCATGGAATGGCATGGAATGGCATGGCACCGGCATGGCACGGCATGGCACGCCATGGCACGGCATGGCACCGGCATGGCACGGCATGGCACCGGCATGGCACGGCATGGCACCGGCATGGCACGGCATGGCACCGGCATGGCACGGCATGGCACCGGCATGGCACGGCATGGCACCGGCATGGCACGGCATGGCACCGGCATGGCACCGGCATGGCACGGCATGGCACCGGCATGGCACGGCATGGCACCGGCATGGCACGGCATGGCACCGGCATGGCACGGCATGGCACGGCATGGCACCGGCATGGCACGGCATGGCACCGGCATGGCACCGGCATGGCACGGCATGGCACCGGCGTGGCACGGCATGGCACCGGCGTGGCACGGCATGGCACCGGCATGGCACGGCATGGCACCGGTATGGCACCGGCATGGCACGGCATGGCACCGGCATGGCACGGCATGGCACCGGCATGGCACGGCATGGCACCGGCATGGCACGGCATGGCACGGCATGGCACGGCATGGCACCGGCATGGCACGGCATGGCACCGGCATGGCACGGCATGCCACCGGCATGGCACGGCATGCCACCGGCATGGCACCGGCATGGCACGGCATGGCACCGGCATGGCACGGCATGGCACCGGCATGGCACGGCATGGCACCGGCATGTCACGGCATGGCACCGGCATGGCACGGCATGGCACCGGCATGGCACGGCATGGCACCGGCATGGCACGGCATGGCACCGGCATGGCACGGCATGGCACGGCATGGCACCGGCATGGCACGGCATGGCACGGCATGGCACGGCATGGCACGGCATGGCACGGCATGGCACGGCATGGCACGGCATGGCACCGGCATGGCACGGCATGGCACCGGCATGGCACGGCATGGCACCGGCATGGCACGGCATGGCACCGGCATGGCACGGCATGGCACCGGCATGGCACGGCATGGCACCGGCATGGCACGGCATGGCACCGGCATGGCACGGCATGGCACCGGCATGGCACGGCATGGCACCGGCATGGCACGGCATGGCACCGGCATGGCACGGCATGACACCGGCATGGCACCGGCATGGCACCGGCATGGCACCGGCATGGCACCGGCATGGCACGGCATGGCACGGCATGGCCCGGCATTGAATGGCATGGAATGGCATGGAATGGCATGGAATGGCATGGAATGGCATGGAATGGCATGGAATGGCATGGAATGGCATGGAATGGCATGGAATGACATGGAATGGCATGGAATGGCATGGAATGGCATGGAATGGCATGGAATGGCATGGAATGGCATGGAATGGCATGGAATGGCATGGAATGGCATGGAATGGCATGGAATGGCATGGAATGGCATGGAATGGCATGGAATGGCATGGCACCGGCATGGCACGGCATGGCACGCCATGGCACGGCATGGCACGCCATGGCACGGCATGGCACGCCATGGCACGGCATGGCACCGGCATGGCACGGCATGGCACCGGCATGGCACGGCATGGCACCGGCATGGCACGGCATGGCACCGGCATGGCACGGCATGGCACCGGCATGGCACGGCATGGCACCGGCATGGCACGGCATGGCACCGGCATGGCACGGCATGGCACCGGCATGGCACCGGCATGGCACGGCATGGCACCGGCATGGCACGGCATGGCACCGGCATGGCACGGCATGGCACCGGCATGGCACGGCATGGCACGGCATGGCACCGGCATGGCACGGCATGGCACCGGCATGGCACCGGCATGGCACGGCATGGCACCGGCGTGGCACGGCATGGCACCGGCATGGCACGGCATGGCACCGGCATGGCACCGGCATGGCACGGTATGGCACCGGCATGGCACGGCATGGCACCGGCATGGCACGGCATGGCACCGGCATGGCACGGCATGGCACCGGCATGGCACGGCATGGCACGGCATGGCACGGCATGGCACCGGCATGGCACGGCATGGCACGGCATGCCACCGGCATGGCACCGGCATGGCACGGCATGGCACCGGCATGGCACGGCATGGCACCGGCATGGCACGGCATGGCACCGGCATGGCACGGCATGGCACCGGCATGTCACGGCATGGCACCGGCATGGCACGGCATGGCACCGGCATGGCACGGCATGGCACCGGCATGGCATGGCATGGCACCGGCATGGCACGGCATGGCACCGGCATGGCACGGCATGGCACCGGCATGGCACGGCATGGCACCGGCATGGCACGGCATGGCACCGGCATGGCACGGCATGGCACCGGCATGGCACGGCATGGCACCGGCATGGCACGGCATGGAATGGCATGGAATGGCACGGCATGGCACCGGCATGGCACGGCATGGAACCGGCATGGCACGGCATGGCACCGGCATGGCACGGCATGGCACGGCATGGCACCGGCATGGCACGGCATGGCACCGGCATGGCACGGCATGACACCGGCATGGCACCGGCATGGCACCGGCATGGCACCGGCATGGCACGGCATGGCCCGGCATTGAATGGCATGGAATGGCATGGAATGGCATGGAATGGCATGGAATGGCATGGAATGGCATGGAATGGCATGGAATGGCATGGAATGGCATGGAATGGCATGGAATGACATGGAATGGCATGGAATGGCATGGAATGGCATGGAATGGCATGGAATGGCATGGAATGGCATGGAATGGCATGGAATGGCATGGAATGGCATGGAATGGCATGGAATGGCATGGAATGGCATGGAATGGCATGGAATGGCATGGAATGGCATGGAATGGCATGGAATGGCATGGAATGGCATGGAATGGCATGGAATGGCATGGAATGGCATGGAATGGCATGGAATGGCATGGAATGGCATGGAATGGCATGGAATGGCATGGAATGGCATGGAATGGCATGGAATGGCATGGAATGGCATGGAATGGCATGGAATGGCATGGAATGGCATGGAATGGCATGGAATGGCATGGAATGGCATGGAATGGCATGGAATGGCATGGAATGGCATGGAATGACATGGAATGGCATGGAATGACATGGAATGACATGGAATGACATGGAATGGCATGGAATGGCATGGCACCGCATGGCACGGCATGGCACGGCATGGCACCGGCATGGCACGGCATGGCACCGGCATGGCACGGCATGGCACCGGCATGTCACGGCATGGCACCGGCATGGCACGGCATGGCACCGGCATGGCACGGCATGGCACGGCATGGCACCGGCATGGCACGGCATGGCACCGGCATGGCACGGCATGGCACGGCATGGCACCGGCATGGCACGGCATGGCACGGCATGGCACGGCATGGCACGGCATGGCACGGCATGGCACGGCATGGCACGGCATGGCACCGGCATGGCACGGCATGGCACCGGCATGGCACGGCATGGCACCGGCATGGCACGGCATGGCACCGGCATGGCACGGCATGGCACCGGCATGGCACGGCATGGCACCGGCATGGCACGGCATGGCACCGGCATGGCACGGCATGGCACCGGCATGGCACGGCATGGCACCGGCATGGCACGGCATGGAATGGCATGGCACGGCATGGAATGGCATGGAATGGCATGGAATGGCATGGAATGGCATGGAATGGCATGGAATGGCATGGAATGGCATGGAATGGCATGGAATGGCATGGAATGGCATGGAATGGCATGGAATGGCATGGAATGGCATGGAATGGCATGGAATGGCATGGAATGGCATGGAATGGCATGGAATGGCATGGAATGGCATGGAATGGCATGGAATGGCATGGAATGGCATGGAATGGCATGGAATGACATGGAATGGCATGGAATGACATGGAATGACATGGAATGACATGGAATGACATGGAATGACATGGAATGGCATGGAATGGCATGGCACCGCATGGCACGGCATGGCACGGCATGGCACGGCATGGCACGGCATGGCACGGCATGGCACGGCATGGCACGGCATGGCACGGCATGGCACGGCATGGCACCGGCATGGCACGGCATGGCACCGGCATGGCACGGCATGGCACCGGCATGGCACGGCATTGAATGGCATTGAATGGCATGGAATGGCATGGAATGGCATGGAATGGCATGGAATGGCATGGAATGGCATGGAATGGCATGGAATGGCATGGAATGGCATGGAATGGCATGGAATGGCATGGAATGGCATGGAATGGCATGGAATGGCATGGAATGGCATGGAATGGCATGGAATGGCATGGAATGGCATGGAATGGCATGGAATGGCATGGAATGGCATGGAATGGCATGGAATGGCATGGAATGGCATGGAATGGCATGGAATGGCATGGAATGGCATGGAATGGCATGGAGTGGCATGGAATGGCATGGAATGGCATGGAATGGCATGGAATGGCATGGAATGGCATGGAATGACATGGAATGGCATGGAATGGCATGGAATGGCATGGAATGGCATGGAATGGCATGGAATGGCATGGAATGGCATGGCACCGCATGGCACGGCATGGCACGGCATGGCACGGCATGGCACGGCATGGCACGGCATGGCACGGCATGGCACGGCATGGCACGGCATGGCACCGGCATGGCACGGCATGGCACCGGCATGGCACGGCATGGCACGGCATGGCACCGGCATGGCACCGGCATGGCACGGCATGGCACCGGCATGGCACGGCATGGCACGGCATGGCACCGGCATGGCACGGCATGGCACCGGCATGGCACGGCATGGCACCGGCATGGCACCGGCATGGCACGGCATGGCACGGCATGGCACCGGCATGGCACGGCATGGCACCGGCATGGCACGGCATGGCACGGCATGGCACCGCATGGCACGGCATGGCACGGCATGGCACGGCATGGCACGGCATGGCACGGCATGGCACGGCATGGCACGGCATGGCACCGGCATGGCACGGCATGGCACCGGCATGGCACGGCATGGCACCGGCATGGCACCGGCATGGCACGGCATTGAATGGCATGGCACGGCATTGAATGGCATGGAATGGCATGGAATGGCATGGAATGGCATGGAATGGCATGGAATGGCATGGAATGGCATGGAATGGCATGGAATGGCATGGAATGGCATGGAATGGCATGGAATGGCATGGAATGGCATGGAATGGCATGGAATGGCATGGAATGGCATGGAATGGCATGGAATGGCATGGAATGGCATGGAATGGCATGGAATGGCATGGAATGGCATGGAATGGCATGGAATGGCATGGAATGGCATGGAATGGCATGGAATGGCATGGAATGGCATGGAATGGCATGGAATGGCATGGAATGGCATGGAATGGCATGGAATGGCATGGAATGGCATGGAATGGCATGGAATGGCATGGAATGGCATGGAATGGCATGGAATGGCATGGAATGGCATGGAATGGCATGGAATGGCATGGAATGGCATGGAATGGCATGGAATGGCATGGAGTGGCATGGAATGGCATGGAATGGCATGGAATGGCATGGAATGGCATGGAATGGCATGGAATGACATGGAATGGCATGGAATGGCATGGAATGACATGGAATGGCATGGAATGGCATGGAATGGCATGGAATGGCATGGAATGGCATGGCACCGCATGGCACGGCATGGCACGGCATGGCACGGCATGGCACCGGCATGGCACGGCATGGCACCGGCATGGCACGGCATGGCACGGCATGGCACCGGCATGGCACCGGCATGGCACGGCATGGCACCGGCATGGCACGGCATGGCACGGCATGGCACCGGCATGGCACGGCATGGCACCGGCATGGCACGGCATGGCACGGCATTGAATGGCATGGAATGGCATGGAATGGCATGGAATGGCATGGAATGGCATGGAATGGCATGGAATGGCATGGAATGGCATGGAATGGCATGGAATGGCATGGAATGGCATGGAATGGCATGGAATGGCATGGAATGGCATGGATTGGCATGGAATGGCATGGAATGGCATGGAATGGCATGGAATGGCATGGAATGGCATGGAATGGCATGGAATGGCATGGAATGGCATGGAATGGCATGGAATGGCATGGAATGGCATGGAATGGCATGGAATGGCATGGAATGGCATGGAATGGCATGGAATGGCATGGAATGGCATGGAATGGCATGGAATGGCATGGAATGGCATGGAATGGCATGGAATGGCATGGAATGGCATGGAATGGCATGGAATGGCATGGAATGGCATGGAATGGCATGGAATGGCATGGAATGGCATGGAATGGCATGGAATGGCATGGAATGGCATGGAATGGCATGGAATGGCATGGAATGGCATGGAATGGCATGGAATGGCATGGAATGGCATGGAATGGCATGGAATGGCATGGAATGGCATGGAATGGCATGGAATGGCATGGAATGGCATGGAATGGCATGGAATGGCATGGAATGGCATGGAATGGCATGGAATGGCATGGAATGGCATGGAATGGCATGGAATGGCATGGAATGGCATGGAATGGCATGGAATGGCATGGAATGGCATGGAATGGCATGGAATGGCATGGAATGGCATGGAATGGCATGGAATGGCATGGAATGGCATGGAATGGCATGGAATGGCATGGAATGGCATGGAATGGCATGGAATGGCATGGAATGGCATGGAATGGCATGGAATGGCATGGAATGGCATGGAATGGCATGGAATGGCATGGAATGGCATGGAATGGCATGGAATGGCATGGAATGGCATGGAATGGCATGGAATGGCATGGAATGGCATGGAATGGCATGGAATGGCATGGAATGGCATGGAATGGCATGGAATGGCATGGAGTGGCATGGAATGGCATGGAATGGCATGGAATGGCATGGAATGGCATGGAATGGCATGGAATGACATGGAATGGCATGGAATGGCATGGAATGGCATGGAATGGCATGGAATGGCATGGCACCGCATGGCACGGCATGGCACGGCATGGCACGGCATGGCACCGGCATGGCACGGCATGGCACCGGCATGGCACGGCATGGCACGGCATGGCACCGGCATGGCACCGGCATGGCACGGCATGGCACCGGCATGGCACGGCATGGCACGGCATGGCACCGGCATGGCACGGCATGGCACCGGCATGGCACGGCATGGCACCGGCATGGCACCGGCATGGCACGGCATGGCACCGGCATGGCACGGCATGGCACGGCATTGAATGGCATGGAATGGCATGGAATGGCATGGAATGGCATGGAATGGCATGGAATGGCATGGAATGGCATGGAATGGCATGGAATGGCATGGAATGGCATGGAATGGCATGGAATGGCATGGAATGGCATGGATTGGCATGGAATGGCATGGAATGGCATGGAATGGCATGGAATGGCATGGAATGGCATGGAATGGCATGGAATGGCATGGAATGGCATGGAATGGCATGGAATGGCATGGAATGGCATGGAATGGCATGGAATGGCATGGAATGGCATGGAATGGCATGGAATGGCATGGAATGGCATGGAATGGCATGGAATGGCATGGAATGGCATGGAATGGCATGGAATGGCATGGAATGGCATGGAATGGCATGGAATGGCATGGAATGGCATGGAATGGCATGGAATGGCATGGAATGGCATGGAATGGCATGGAATGGCATGGAATGGCATGGAATGGCATGGAATGGCATGGAATGGCATGGAATGGCATGGAATGGCATGGAATGGCATGGAATGGCATGGAATGGCATGGAATGGCATGGAATGGCATGGAATGGCATGGAATGGCATGGAATGGCATGGAATGGCATGGAATGGCATGGAATGGCATGGAATGGCATGGAATGGCATGGAATGGCATGGAATGGCATGGAATGGCATGGAATGGCATGGAATGGCATGGCACCGGCATGGCACGGCATGGCACGGCATGGCACCGGCATGGCACGGCATGGCACCGGCATGGCACGGCATGGCACCGGCATGGCACGGCATGGCACCGGCATGGCACGGCATGGCACCGGCATGGCACGGCATGGCACCGGCATGGCACGGCATGGAATGGCATGGAATGGCACGGCATGGCACCGGCATGGCACGGCATGGCACGGCATGGCACGGCATGGCACCGGCATGGCACGGCATGGCACCGGCATGGCACGGCATGGCACGGCATGGCACCGGCATGGCACCGGCATGGCACCGGCATGGCACGGCATGGCACCGGCATGGCACGGCATGGCACGGCATGGCACCGGCATGGCACGGCATGGCACCGGCATGGCACGGCATGGCACCGGCATGGCACCGGCATGGCACGGCATGGCACGGCATTGAATGGCATGGAATGGCATGGAATGGCATGTAATGGCATGGAATGGCATGGAATGGCATGGAATGGCATGGAATGGCATGGAATGGCATGGAATGGCATGGAATGGCATGGAATGGCATGGAATGGCATGGAATGGCATGGAATGGCATGGCACCGCATGGCACGGCATGGCACCGGCATGGCACGGCATGGCACCGGCATGGCACGGCATGGCACCGGCATGGCACGGCATGGCACCGGCATGGCACGGCATGGCACCGGCATGGCACGGCATGGCACCGGCATGGCACGGCATGGCACCGGCATGGCACGGCATGGCACCGGCATGGCACGGCATGGCACCGGCATGGCACGGCATGGCACCGGCATGGCACGGCATGGCACCGGCATGGCACGGCATGGCACCGGCATGGCACGGCATGGCACCGGCATGGCACGGCATGGCACCGGCATGGCACGGCATGGCACCGGCATGGCACGGCATGGCACCGGCATGTCACGGCATGGCACCGGCATGTCACGGCATGGCACCGGCATGGCACGGCATGGCACCGGCATGGCACGGCATGGCACCGGCATGGCACGGCATGGCACCGGCATGGCACGGCATGGCACCGGCATGGCACGGCATGGCACCGGCATGGCACGGCATGGCACCGGCATGGCACCGGCATGGCACCGGCATGGCACGGCATGGCACCGGCATGGCACGGCATGGCACCGGCATGGCACGGCATGGCACCGGCATGGCACGGCATGGCACCGGCATGGCACGGCATGGCACCGGCATGGCACGGCATGGCACCGGCATGGCACGGCATGGCACCGGCATGGCACGGCATGGCACCGGCATGGCACGGCATGGCACCGGCATGGCACGGCATGGCACCGGCATGGCACGGCATGGCACCGGCATGGCACGGCATGGCACCGGCATGGCACGGCATGGAATGGCATGGAATGGCACGGCATGGCACCGGCATGGCACGGCATGGCACCGGCATGGCACGGCATGGCACCGGCATGGCACGGCATGGCACCGGCATGGCACGGCATGGCACGGCATGGCACCGGCATGGCACGGCATGGCACCGGCATGGCACGGCATGACACCGGCATGGCACCGGCATGGCACCGGCATGGCACCGGCATGGCACGGCATGGCACGGCATGGCCCGGCATTGAATGGCATGGAATGGCATGGAATGGCATGGAATGGCATGGAATGGCATGGAATGGCATGGAATGGCATGGAATGGCATGGAATGGCATGGAATGGCATGGCACCGGCATGGCACGGCATGGCACCGGCATGGCACGGCATGGCACCGGCATGGCACGGCATGGCACCGGCATGGCACGGCATGGCACCGGCATGGCACGGCATGGCACCGGCATGGCACGGCATGGCACCGGCATGGCACGGCATGGCACCGGCATGGCACGGCATGGCACCGGCATGGCACGGCATGGCACCGGCATGGCACGGCATGGCACGGCATGGCACCGGCATGGCACGGCATGGCACCGGCATGGCACCGGCATGGCACGGCATGGCACGGCATTGAATGGCATGGAATGGCATGGAATGGCATGGAATGGCATGGAATGGCATGGAATGGCATGGAATGGCATGGAATGGCATGGAATGGCATGGAATGGCATGGAATGGCATGGAATGGCATGGAATGGCATGGAATGGCATGGAATGGCATGGAATGGCATGGAATGGCATGGAATGGCATGGAATGGCATGGAATGGCATGGAATGGCATGGAATGGCATGGAATGGCATGGAATGGCATGGAATGGCATGGAATGGCATGGAATGACATGGAATGGCATGGAATGGCATGGAATGGCATGGCACCGCATGGCACGGCATGGCACGGCATGGCACGGCATGGCACGGCATGGCACGGCATGGCACCGGCATGGCACGGCATGGCACCGGCATGGCACGGCATGGCACGGCATGGCACCGGCATGGCACCGGCATGGCACGGCATGGCACGGCATGGCACGGCATGGCACGGCATGGCACCGGCATGGCACGGCATGGCACCGGCATGGCACGGCATGGCACCGGCATGGCACCGGCATGGCACCGGCATGGCACGGCATGGCACGGCATTGAATGGCATGGAATGGCATGGAATGGCATGGAATGGCATGGAATGGCATGGAATGGCATGGAATGGCATGGATTGGCATGGAATGGCATGGAATGGCATGGAATGGCATGGAATGGCATGGAATGGCATGGAATGGCATGGAATAGCATGGAATGGCATGGAATGGCATGGAATGGCATGGAATGGCATGGAATGGCATGGAATGGCATGGAATGGCATGGAATGGCATGGAATGGCATGGAATGGCATGGAATGGCATGGAATGGCATGGAATGGCATGGAATGGCATGGAATGGCATGGAATGGCATGGAATGGCATGGAATGGCATGGAATGGCATGGAATGGCATGGAATGGCATGGAATGGCATGGAATGGCATGGAATGGCATGGAATGGCATGGAATGGCATGGCACCGGCATGGCACGGCATGGCACGCCATGGCACGGCATGGCACCGGCATGGCACGGCATGGCACCGGCATGGCACGGCATGGCACCGGCATGGCACGGCATGGCACCGGCATGGCACGGCATGGCACCGGCATGGCACGGCATGGCACCGGCATGGCACGGCATGGCACCGGCATGGCACCGGCATGGCACGGCATGGCACCGGCATGGCACGGCATGGCACCGGCATGGCACGGCATGGCACCGGCATGGCACGGCATGGCACCGGCATGGCACGGCATGGCACCGGCATGGCACCGGCATGGCACGGCATGGCACCGGCGTGGCACGGCATGGCACCGGCGTGGCACGGCATGGCACCGGCATGGCACGGCATGGCACGGCATGGCACCGGCATGGCACGGCATGGCACCGGCATGGCACGGCATGGCACCGGCATGGCACGGCATGGCACGGCATGGCACGGCATGGCACCGGCATGGCACGGCATGGCACCGGCATGGCACGGCATGCCACCGGCATGGCACGGCATGCCACCGGCATGGCACCGGCATGGCACGGCATGGCACCGGCATGGCACGGCATGGCACCGGCATGGCACGGCATGGCACCGGCATGTCACGGCATGGCACCGGCATGGCACGGCATGGCACCGGCATGGCACGGCATGGCACCGGCATGGCACGGCATGGCACCGGCATGGCACGGCATGGCACGGCATGGCACCGGCATGGCACGGCATGGCACGGCATGGCACGGCATGGCACGGCATGGCACGGCATGGCACGGCATGGCACGGCATGGCACCGGCATGGCACGGCATGGCACCGGCATGGCACGGCATGGCACCGGCATGGCACGGCATGGCACCGGCATGGCACGGCATGGCACCGGCATGGCACGGCATGGCACCGGCATGGCACGGCATGGCACCGGCATGGCACGGCATGGCACCGGCATGGCACGGCATGGCACCGGCATGGCACGGCATGACACCGGCATGGCACCGGCATGGCACCGGCATGGCACCGGCATGGCACCGGCATGGCACGGCATGGCACGGCATGGCACGGCATGGCACGGCATGGCCCGGCATTGAATGGCATGGAATGGCATGGAATGGCATGGAATGGCATGGAATGGCATGGAATGGCATGGAATGGCATGGAATGACATGGAATGGCATGGAATGGCATGGAATGGCATGGAATGGCATGGAATGGCATGGAATGGCATGGAATGGCATGGAATGGCATGGAATGGCATGGAATGGCATGGAATGGCATGGAATGGCATGGAATGGCATGGAATGGCATGGAATGGCATGGCACCGGCATGGCACGGCATGGCACGCCATGGCACGGCATGGCACGCCATGGCACGGCATGGCACCGGCATGGCACGGCATGGCACCGGCATGGCACGGCATGGCACCGGCATGGCACGGCATGGCACCGGCATGGCACGGCATGGCACCGGCATGGCACGGCATGGCACCGGCATGGCACGGCATGGCACCGGCATGGCACGGCATGGCACCGGCATGGCACGGCATGGCACCGGCATGGCACGGCATGGCACCGGCATGGCACCGGCATGGCACGGCATGGCACCGGCATGGCACGGCATGGCACCGGCATGGCACGGCATGGCACGGCATGGCACCGGCATGGCACGGCATGGCACCGGCATGGCACCGGCATGGCACGGCATGGCACCGGCGTGGCACGGCATGGCACCGGCATGGCACGGCATGGCACCGGCATGGCACCGGCATGGCACGGTATGGCACCGGCATGGCACGGCATGGCACCGGCATGGCACGGCATGGCACCGGCATGGCACGGCATGGCACCGGCATGGCACGGCATGGCACGGCATGGCACGGCATGGCACCGGCATGGCACGGCATGGCACGGCATGCCACCGGCATGGCACCGGCATGGCACGGCATGGCACCGGCATGGCACGGCATGGCACCGGCATGGCACGGCATGGCACCGGCATGTCACGGCATGGCACCGGCATGGCACGGCATGGCACCGGCATGGCACGGCATGGCACCGGCATGGCATGGCATGGCACCGGCATGGCACGGCATGGCACCGGCATGGCACGGCATGGCACCGGCATGGCACGGCATGGCACCGGCATGGCACGGCATGGCACCGGCATGGCACGGCATGGCACCGGCATGGCACGGCATGGCACCGGCATGGCACGGCATGGAATGGCATGGAATGGCACGGCATGGCACCGGCATGGCACGGCATGGCACCGGCATGGCACGGCATGGCACCGGCATGGCACGGCATGGCACGGCATGGCACCGGCATGGCACGGCATGGCACCGGCATGGCACGGCATGACACCGGCATGGCACCGGCATGGCACCGGCATGGCACCGGCATGGCACGGCATGGCACGGCATGGCCCGGCATTGAATGGCATGGAATGGCATGGAATGGCATGGAATGGCATGGAATGGCATGGAATGGCATGGAATGGCATGGAATGGCATGGAATGGCATGGAATGGCATGGAATGGCATGGAATGGCATGGAATGGCATGGAATGGCATGGAATGGCATGGAATGGCATGGAATGACATGGAATGGCATGGAATGGCATGGAATGGCATGGAATGGCATGGAATGGCATGGAATGGCATGGAATGGCATGGAATGGCATGGAATGGCATGGAATGGCATGGAATGGCATGGAATGGCATGGAATGGCATGGAATGGCATGGAATGGCATGGAATGGCATGGAATGGCATGGAATGGCATGGAATGGCATGGAATGGCATGGAATGGCATGGAATGGCATGGAATGGCATGGAATGGCATGGAATGGCATGGAATGGCATGGAATGGCATGGAATGGCATGGAATGGCATGGAATGGCATGGAATGGCATGGAATGGCATGGAATGGCATGGAATGGCATGGAATGGCATGGAATGGCATGGAATGGCATGGAATGGCATGGAATGGCATGGCACCGGCATGGCACGGCATGGCACGCCATGGCACGGCATGGCACCGGCATGGCACGGCATGGCACCGGCATGGCACGGCATGGCACCGGCATGGCACGGCATGGCACCGGCATGGCACGGCATGGCACCGGCATGGCACGGCATGGCACCGGCATGGCACGGCATGGCACCGGCATGGCACCGGCATGGCACGGCATGGCACCGGCATGGCACGGCATGGCACCGGCATGGCACGGCATGGCACCGGCATGGCACGGCATGGCACCGGCATGGCACCGGCATGGCACGGCATGGCACCGGCGTGGCACGGCATGGCACCGGCGTGGCACGGCATGGCACCGGCATGGCACGGCATGGCACGGCATGGCACCGGCATGGCACGGCATGGCACCGGCATGGCACGGCATGGCACCGGCATGGCACGGCATGGCACGGCATGGCACGGCATGGCACCGGCATGGCACGGCATGGCACCGGCATGGCACGGCATGCCACCGGCATGGCACGGCATGCCACCGGCATGGCACCGGCATGGCACGGCATGGCACCGGCATGGCACGGCATGGCACCGGCATGGCACGGCATGGCACCGGCATGTCACGGCATGGCACCGGCATGGCACGGCATGGCACCGGCATGGCACGGCATGGCACCGGCATGGCACGGCATGGCACGGCATGGCACCGGCATGGCACGGCATGGCACGGCATGGCACGGCATGGCACGGCATGGCACGGCATGGCACGGCATGGCACGGCATGGCACCGGCATGGCACGGCATGGCACCGGCATGGCACGGCATGGCACCGGCATGGCACGGCATGGCACCGGCATGGCACGGCATGGCACCGGCATGGCACGGCATGGCACCGGCATGGCACGGCATGGCACCGGCATGGCACGGCATGGCACCGGCATGGCACGGCATGGCACCGGCATGGCACGGCATGGCACCGGCATGGCACGGCATGACACCGGCATGGCACCGGCATGGCACCGGCATGGCACCGGCATGGCACCGGCATGGCACGGCATGGCACGGCATGGCACGGCATGGCACGGCATGGCCCGGCATTGAATGGCATGGAATGGCATGGAATGGCATGGAATGGCATGGAATGGCATGGAATGGCATGGAATGGCATGGAATGACATGGAATGGCATGGAATGGCATGGAATGGCATGGAATGGCATGGAATGGCATGGAATGGCATGGAATGGCATGGAATGGCATGGAATGGCATGGAATGGCATGGAATGGCATGGAATGGCATGGAATGGCATGGAATGGCATGGAATGGCATGGCACCGGCATGGCACGGCATGGCACGCCATGGCACGGCATGGCACGCCATGGCACGGCATGGCACCGGCATGGCACGGCATGGCACCGGCATGGCACGGCATGGCACCGGCATGGCACGGCATGGCACCGGCATGGCACGGCATGGCACCGGCATGGCACGGCATGGCACCGGCATGGCACGGCATGGCACCGGCATGGCACGGCATGGCACCGGCATGGCACGGCATGGCACCGGCATGGCACCGGCATGGCACGGCATGGCACCGGCATGGCACGGCATGGCACCGGCATGGCACGGCATGGCACGGCATGGCACCGGCATGGCACGGCATGGCACCGGCATGGCACCGGCATGGCACGGCATGGCACCGGCGTGGCACGGCATGGCACCGGCATGGCACGGCATGGCACCGGCATGGCACCGGCATGGCACGGTATGGCACCGGCATGGCACGGCATGGCACCGGCATGGCACGGCATGGCACCGGCATGGCACGGCATGGCACCGGCATGGCACGGCATGGCACGGCATGGCACGGCATGGCACCGGCATGGCACGGCATGGCACGGCATGCCACCGGCATGGCACCGGCATGGCACGGCATGGCACCGGCATGGCACGGCATGGCACCGGCATGGCACGGCATGGCACCGGCATGTCACGGCATGGCACCGGCATGGCACGGCATGGCACCGGCATGGCACGGCATGGCACCGGCATGGCATGGCATGGCACCGGCATGGCACGGCATGGCACCGGCATGGCACGGCATGGCACCGGCATGGCACGGCATGGCACCGGCATGGCACGGCATGGCACCGGCATGGCACGGCATGGCACCGGCATGGCACGGCATGGCACCGGCATGGCACGGCATGGAATGGCATGGAATGGCACGGCATGGCACCGGCATGGCACGGCATGGCACCGGCATGGCACGGCATGGCACCGGCATGGCACGGCATGGCACGGCATGGCACCGGCATGGCACGGCATGGCACCGGCATGGCACGGCATGACACCGGCATGGCACCGGCATGGCACCGGCATGGCACCGGCATGGCACGGCATGGCACGGCATGGCCCGGCATTGAATGGCATGGAATGGCATGGAATGGCATGGAATGGCATGGAATGGCATGGAATGGCATGGAATGGCATGGAATGGCATGGAATGGCATGGAATGGCATGGAATGGCATGGAATGGCATGGAATGGCATGGAATGGCATGGAATGACATGGAATGGCATGGAATGGCATGGAATGGCATGGAATGGCATGGAATGGCATGGAATGGCATGGAATGGCATGGAATGGCATGGAATGGCATGGAATGGCATGGAATGGCATGGAATGGCATGGAATGGCATGGAATGGCATGGAATGGCATGGAATGGCATGGAATGGCATGGAATGGCATGGAATGGCATGGAATGGCATGGAATGGCATGGAATGGCATGGAATGGCATGGAATGGCATGGAATGGCATGGAATGGCATGGAATGGCATGGAATGGCATGGAATGGCATGGAATGGCATGGAATGGCATGGAATGGCATGGAATGGCATGGAATGGCATGGAATGGCATGGAATGGCATGGAATGGCATGGAATGGCATGGAATGGCATGGAATGGCATGGAATGGCATGGAATGGCATGGAATGGCATGGAATGGCATGGAATGGCATGGAATGGCATGGAATGGCATGGAATGGCATGGAATGGCATGGAATGGCATGGAATGACATGGAATGGCATGGAATGACATGGAATGACATGGAATGACATGGAATGACATGGAATGGCATGGAATGGCATGGCACCGCATGGCACGGCATGGCACGGCATGGCACCGGCATGGCACGGCATGGCACCGGCATGGCACGGCATGGCACCGGCATGTCACGGCATGGCACCGGCATGGCACGGCATGGCACCGGCATGGCACGGCATGGCACCGGCATGGCACGGCATGGCACCGGCATGGCACGGCATGGCACGGCATGGCACCGGCATGGCACGGCATGGCACGGCATGGCACGGCATGGCACGGCATGGCACGGCATGGCACGGCATGGCACGGCATGGCACGGCATGGCACGGCATGGCACCGGCATGGCACGGCATGGCACCGGCATGGCACGGCATGGCACCGGCATGGCACGGCATGGCACCGGCATGGCACGGCATGGCACCGGCATGGCACGGCATGGCACCGGCATGGCACGGCATGGCACCGGCATGGCACGGCATGGCACCGGCATGGCACGGCATGGCACCGGCATGGCACGGCATGGCACCGGCATGGCACGGCATGGCACCGGCATGGCACGGCATGGAATGGCATGGCACGGCATGGAATGGCATGGAATGGCATGGAATGGCATGGAATGGCATGGAATGGCATGGAATGGCATGGAATGGCATGGAATGGCATGGAATGGCATGGAATGGCATGGAATGGCATGGAATGGCATGGAATGGCATGGAATGGCATGGAATGGCATGGAATGGCATGGAATGGCATGGAATGGCATGGAATGACATGGAATGGCATGGAATGACATGGAATGACATGGAATGACATGGAATGGCATGGAATGGCATGGCACCGCATGGCACGGCATGGCACGGCATGGCACGGCATGGCACGGCATGGCACGGCATGGCACGGCATGGCACGGCATGGCACGGCATGGCACGGCATGGCACGGCATGGCACGGCATGGCACCGGCATGGCACGGCATGGCACCGGCATGGCACGGCATGGCACCGGCATGGCACGGCATTGAATGGCATTGAATGGCATGGAATGGCATGGAATGGCATGGAATGGCATGGAATGGCATGGAATGGCATGGAATGGCATGGAATGGCATGGAATGGCATGGAATGGCATGGAATGGCATGGAATGGCATGGAATGGCATGGAATGGCATGGAATGGCATGGAATGGCATGGAATGGCATGGAATGGCATGGAATGGCATGGAATGGCATGGAATGGCATGGAATGGCATGGAATGGCATGGAATGGCATGGAATGGCATGGAATGGCATGGAATGGCATGGAATGGCATGGAATGGCATGGAATGGCATGGAATGGCATGGAATGGCATGGAGTGGCATGGAATGGCATGGAATGGCATGGAATGGCATGGAATGGCATGGAATGGCATGGAATGACATGGAATGGCATGGAATGGCATGGAATGGCATGGAATGGCATGGAATGGCATGGAATGGCATGGCACCGCATGGCACGGCATGGCACGGCATGGCACGGCATGGCACGGCATGGCACGGCATGGCACCGGCATGGCACGGCATGGCACCGGCATGGCACGGCATGGCACGGCATGGCACCGGCATGGCACCGGCATGGCACGGCATGGCACCGGCATGGCACGGCATGGCACCGGCATGGCACGGCATGGCACGGCATGGCACCGGCATGGCACGGCATGGCACCGGCATGGCACGGCATGGCACCGGCATGGCACCGGCATGGCACGGCATGGCACGGCATGGCACCGGCATGGCACGGCATGGCACCGGCATGGCACGGCATGGCACGGCATGGCACCGGCATGGCACGGCATGGCACCGGCATGGCACGGCATGGCACCGGCATGGCACGGCATGGCACGGCATGGCACCGGCATGGCACGGCATGGCACCGGCATGGCACGGCATGGCACCGGCATGGCACGGCATGGCACCGGCATGGCACGGCATGGCACCGGCATGGCACGGCATGGCACCGGCATGGCACGGCATGGCACCGGCATGTCACGGCATGGCACCGGCATGGCACGGCATGGCACCGGCATGGCACGGCATGGCACCGGCATGGCACGGCATGGCACCGGCATGGCACGGCATGGCACCGGCATGGCACGGCATGCCACCGGCATGGCACGGCATGGCACGGCATGGCACGGCATGGCACGGCATGGCACGGCATGGCACGGCATGGCACGGCATGGCACGGCATGGCACGGCATGGCACCGGCATGGCACGGCATGGCACCGGCATGGCACGGCATGGCACCGGCATGGCACCGGCATGGCACGGCATGGCACCGGCATGGCACGGCATGGCACCGGCATGGCACGGCATGGCACCGGCATGGCACGGCATGGCACCGGCATGGCACGGCATGGCACCGGCATGGCACGGCATGGCACCGGCATGGCACGGCATGGCACCGGCATGGCACGGCATGGCACCGGCATGGCACGGCATGGCACCGGCATGGCACGGCATGGCACCGGCATGGCACGGCATGGAATGGCATGGAATGGCACGGCATGGCACCGGCATGGCACGGCATGGCACCGGCATGGCACGGCATGGCACCGGCATGGCACGGCATGGCACCGGCATGGCACCGGCATGGCACGGCATGGCACCGGCATGGCACGGCATGACACCGGCATGGCACCGGCATGGCACCGGCATGGCACCGGCATGGCACGGCATGGCACGGCATGGCCCGGCATTGAATGGCATGGAATGGCATGGAATGGCATGGAATGGCATGGAATGGCATGGAATGGCATGGAATGGCATGGAATGGCATGGAATGGCATGGAATGGCATGGAATGGCATGGAATGGCATGGAATGGCATGGAATGGCATGGAATGGCATGGAATGGCATGGAATGGCATGGAATGGCATGGAATGGCATGGAATGGCATGGAATGGCATGGAATGGCATGGAATGGCATGGAATGGCATGGAATGGCATGGAATGGCATGGAACGGCATGGCACCGGCATGGCACGGCATGGCACCGGCATGGCACGGCATGGCACCGGCATGGCACGGCATGGCACGGCATGGCACCGGCATGGCACGGCATGGCACCGGCATGGCACGGCATGGCACGGCATGGCACGGCATGGCACGGCATGGCACCGGCATGGCACGGCATGGCACCGGCATGGCACGGCATGGCACCGGCATGGCACGGCATGGCACCGGCATGGCACGGCATGGCACCGGCATGGCACGGCATGGCACCGGCATGGCACGGCATGGCACCGGCATGGCACGGCATGGCACCGGCATGGCACGGCATGGCACCGGCATGGCACGGCATGGCACCGGCATGGCACGGCATGGAATGGCATGGAATGGCATGGAATGGCATGGAATGGCATGGAATGGCATGGAATGGCATGGAATGGCATGGAATGGCATGGAATGGCATGGAATGGCATGGAATGGCATGGAATGGCATGGAATGGCATGGAATGGCATGGAATGGCATGGAATGGCATGGAATGGCATGGAATGGCATGGAATGGCATGGAATGGCATGGAATGGCATGGAATGGCATGGAATGGCATGGAATGGCATGGAATGGCATGGCACCGCATGGCACGGCATGGCACCGGCATGGCACGGCATGGCACCGGCATGGCACGGCATGGCACCGGCATGGCACGGCATGGCACCGGCATGGCACGGCATGGCACCGGCATGGCACGGCATGGCACCGGCATGGCACGGCATGGCACCGGCATGGCACGGCATGGCACCGGCATGGCACGGCATGGCACCGGCATGGCACGGCATGGCACCGGCATGGCACGGCATGGCACCGGCATGGCACGGCATGGCACCGGCATGGCACGGCATGGCACCGGCATGGCACGGCATGGCACCGGCATGGCACGGCATGGCACCGGCATGGCACGGCATGGCACCGGCATGGCACGGCATGGCACCGGCATGGCACGGCATGGCACCGGCATGGCACGGCATGGCACGGGCATGGCACGGCATGGCACCGGCATGGCACGGCATGGCACCGGCATGGCACGGCATGGCACCGGCATGGCACCGGCATGGCACCGGCATGGCACGGCATGGCACCGGCATGGCACGGCATGGCACCGGCATGGCACGGCATGGCACCGGCATGGCACGGCATGGCACCGGCATGGCACGGCATGGCACCGGCATGTCACGGCATGGCACCGGCATGGCACGGCATGGCACCGGCATGGCACGGCATGGCACCGGCATGGCACGGCATGGCACGGCATGGCACCGGCATGGCACGGCATGGCACCGGCATGGCACGGCATGGCACCGGCATGGCACGGCATGGCACCGGCATGGCACGGCATGGCACCGGCATGGCACGGCATGGCACCGGCATGGCACGGCATGGCACCGGCATGGCACGGCATGGCACCGGCATGGCACGGCATGGCACCGGCATGGCACGGCATGGCACGGCATGGCACCGGCATGGCACGGCATGCCACCGGCATGGCACGGCATGGCACGGCATGGCACGGCATGGCACGGCATGGCACGGCATGGCACCGGCATGGCACGGCATGGCACCGGCATGGCACGGCATGGCACCGGCATGGCACCGGCATGGCACGGCATGACACCGGCATGGCACCGGCATGGCACCGGCATGGCACCGGCATGGCACGGCATGGCACGGCATGGCCCGGCATTGAATGGCATGGCCCGGCATTGAATGGCATGGAATGGCATGGAATGACATGGAATGGCATGGAATGGCATGGAATGGCATGGAATGGCATGGAATGGCATGGAATGGCATGGAATGGCATGGAATGGCATGGAATGGCATGGAATGGCATGGAATGGCATGGCACCGGCATGGCACGGCATGGCACCGGCATGGCACGGCATGGCACCGGCATGGCACGACATGGCACCGGCATGGCACGGCATGGCACCGGCATGGCACGGCATGGCACCGGCATGGCACGGCATGGCACCGGCATGGCACGGCATGGCACCGGCATGGCACGGCATGGCACCGGCATGGCACGGCATGGCACCGGCATGGCACGGCATGGCACCGGCATGGCACCGGCATGGCACCGGCATGGCACGGCATGGCACCGGCATGGCACGGCATGGCACCGGCATGGCACGGCATGGCACCGGCATGGCACGGCATGGCACCGGCATGGCACGGCATGGCACCGGCATGGCACGGCATGGCACGGCATGGCACGGCATGGCATGGAATGGCATGGCACCGCATGGCCCGGCATGGCACGGCATGGCACGGCATGGCACGGCATGGCACGGCATGGCACCGGCATGGCACGGCATGGCACCGGCATGGCACCGGAATGGCACGGCATGGCACCGGCATGGCACGGCATGGCACCGGCATGGCACGGCATGGCACCGGCATGGCACGGCATGGCACGGCATGGCACGGCATGGCACGGCATGGCACGGCATGGCACGGCATGGCACGGCATGGCACGGCATGGCACGGCATGGCACGGCATGGCACGGCATGGCACGGCATGGCACGGCATGGCACGGCATGGCACGGCATGGCACGGCATGGCACGGCATGGCACGGCATGGCACGGCATGGCACGGCATGGCACGGCATGGCACGGCATGGCACGGCATGGCACGGCATGGCACGGCATGGCACGGCATGGCACGGCATGGCACGGCATGGCACGGCATGGCACGGCATGGCACGGCATGGCACGGCATGGCACCGGCATGGCACGGCATGGCACCGGCATGGCACGGCATGGCACGGCATGGCACGGCATGGCACGGCATGGCACGGCATGGCACGGCATGGCACGGCATGGCACGGCATGGCACGGCATGGCACGGCATGGCACCGGCATGGCACGGCATGGCACCGGCATGGCACGGCATGGCACCGGCATGGCACGGCATGGCACCGGCATGGCACGGCATGGCACCGGCATGGCACGGCATGGCACCGGCATGGCACGGCATGGCACCGGCATGGCACGGCATGGCACCGGCATGGCACGGCATGGCACCGGCATGGCACGGCATTGAATGGCATGGAATGGCATTGAATGGCATGGAATGGCATGGAATGGCATGGAATGGCATGGAATGGGATGGAATGGCATGGAATGGCATCGAATGGCATGGAATGGCATGGAATGGCATGGAATGGCATGGAATGGCATGGAATGGCATGGAATGGCATGGAATGGCATGGAATGGCATGGAATGGCATGGAATGGCATGGAATGGCATGGAATGGCATGGAATGGCATGGAATGGCATGGAATGGCATGGAATGGCATGGAATGGCATGGAATGGCATGGAATGGCATGGAATGGCATGGAATGATATGGAATGGCATGGAATGGCATGGAATGGCATGGAATGGCATGGAATGGCATGGCACCGCATGGCACGGCATGGCACGGCATGGCACCGGCATGGCACGGCATGGCACCGGCATGGCACGGCATGGCACCGGCATGGCACGGCATGGCACCGGCATGGCACGGCATGGCACCGGCATGGCACGGCATGGCACCGGCATGGCACGGCATGGCACCGGCATGGCACCGGCATGGCACGGCATGGCACCGGCATGGCACCGGCATGGCACGGCATGGCACCGGCATGGCACGGCATGGCACCGGCATGGCACGGCATGGCACCGGCATGGCACGGCATGGCACCGGCATGGCACGGCATGGCACCGGCATGGCACGGCATGGCACCGGCATGGCACGGCATGGCACCGGCATGGCACGGCATGGCACCGGCATGGCACGGCATGGCACCGGCATGGCACGGCATTGAATGGCATGGAATGGCATTGAATGGCATGGAATGGCATGGAATGGCATGGAATGGCATGGAATGGCATGGAATGGCATGGAATGGCATGGAATGGCATGGAATGGCATGGAATGGCATGGAATGGCATGGAATGGCATGGAATGGCATGGAATGGCATGGAATGGCATGGAACGGCATGGCACCGGCATGGCACGGCATGGCACCGGCATGGCACGGCATGGCACCGGCATGGCACGGCATGGCACCGGCATGGCACGGCATGGCACGGCATGGCACCGGCATGGCACGGCATGGCACCGGCATGGCACGGCATGGCACCGGCATTGAATGGCATGGAATGGCATGGAATGGCATGGAATGGCATGGAATGGCATGGAATGGCATGGAATGGCATGGAATGGCATGGAATGGCATGGAATGGCATGGAATGGCATGGAATGGCATGGAATGGCATGGAATGGCATGGAATGGCATGGAATGGCATGGAATGGCATGGAATGGCATGGAATGGCATGGAATGGCATGGAATGGCATGGAATGGCATGGAATGGCATGGAATGGCATGGAATGGCATGGAATGGCATGGAATGGCATGGAATGGCATGGAATGGCATGGAATGGCATGGAATGGCATGGAATGGCATGGAATGGCATGGAATGGCATGGAATGGCATGGAATGGCATGGAATGGCATGGAATGGCATGGAATGGCATGGAATGGCATGGAATGGCATGGAATGGCATGGCACCGGCATGGCACGGCATGGCACCGGCATGGCACGGCATGGCACCGGCATGGCACGGCATGGCACCGGCATGGCACGGCATGGCACCGGCATGGCACGGCATGGCACCGGCATGGCACGGCATGGCACCGGCATGGCACGGCATGGCACCGGCATGGCACGGCATGGCACCGGCATGGCACGGCATGGCACCGGCATGGCACGGCATGGCACCGGCATGGCACGGCATGGCACCGGCATGGCACGGCATGGCACCGGCATGGCACGGCATGGCACCGGCATGGCACGGCATGGCACCGGCATGGCACGGCATGGCACCGGCATGGCACGGCATGGCACCGGCATGGCACGGCATGGCACCGGCATGGCACGGCACCGGCATGGCACGGCATGGCACCGGCATGGCACGGCATGGCACCGGCATGGCACGGCATGGCACCGGCATGGCACGGCATGGCACCGGCATGGCACGGCATGGCACCGGCATGGCACGGCATGGCACCGGCATGGCACGGCATGGCACCGGCATGGCACGGCATGGCACCGGCATGGCACGGCATGGCACCGGCATGGCACGGCATGGCACCGGCATGGCACGGCATGGCACCGGCATGGCACGGCATGGCACCGGCATGGCACGGCATGGCACCGGCATGGCACGGCATGGCACCGGCATGGCACGGCATGGCACCGGCATGGCACGGCATGGCACCGGCATGGCACGGCATGGCACCGGCATGGCACGGCATGGCACCGGCATGGCACGGCATGGCACCGGCATGGCACGGCATGGCACCGGCATGGCACGGCATGGCACCGGCATGGCACGGCATGGCACGGCATGGCACCGGCATGGCACGGCATGCCACCGGCATGGCACGGCATGGCACGGCATGGCACGGCATGGCACGGCATGGCACCGGCATGGCACGGCATGGCACCGGCATGGCACGGCATGGCACCGGCATGGCACCGGCATGGCACGGCATGACACCGGCATGGCACCGGCATGGCACCGGCATGGCACCGGCATGGCACCGGCATGGCACCGGCATGGCACCGGCATGGCACGGCATGGCACGGCATGGCCCGGCATGGAATGGCATGGAATGGCATGGAATGGCATGGAATGGCATGGAATGGCATGGAATGGCATGGAATGGCATGGAATGGCATGGAATGGCATGGAATGGCATGGCACCGGCATGGCACGGCATGGCACCGGCATGGCACGGCATGGCACCGGCATGGCACGGCATGGCACCGGCATGGCACGGCATGGCACCGGCATGGCACGGCATGGCACCGGCATGGCACGGCATGGCACCGGCATGGCACGGCATGGCACCGGCATGGCACGGCATGGCACCGGCATGGCACGGCATGGCACCGGCATGGCACGGCATGGCACCGGCATGGCACGGCATGGCACCGGCATGGCACGGCATGGCACCGGCATGGCACGGCATGGAATGGCATGGAATGGCACGGCATGGCACCGGCATGGCACGGCATGGCACCGGCATGGCACGGCATGGCACCGGCATGGCACGGCATGGCACCGGCATGGCACGGCATGGCACGGCATGGCACCGGCATGGCACGGCATGGCACCGGCATGGCACGGCATGACACCGGCATGGCACCGGCATGGCACCGGCATGGCACCGGCATGGCACGGCATGGCACGGCATGGCCCGGCATTGAATGGCATGGAATGGCATGGAATGGCATGGAATGGCATGGAATGGCATGGAATGGCATGGAATGGCATGGAATGGCATGGAATGGCATGGAATGGCATGGAATGGCATGGAATGGCATGGAATGGCATGGCACCGGCATGGCACGGCATGGCACCGGCATGGCACGGCATGGCACCGGCATGGCACGGCATGGCACCGGCATGGCACGGCATGGCACCGGCATGGCACGGCATGGCACCGGCATGGCACGGCATGGCACCGGCATGGCACGGCATGGCACCGGCATGGCACGGCATGGCACGGCATGGCACCGGCATGGCACGGCATGGCACCGGCATGGCACCGGCATGGCACGGCATGGCACGGCATGGCACCGGCATGGCACGGCATGGCACCGGCATGGCACCGGCATGGCACGGCATGGCACCGGCATGGCACGGCATGGCACGGCATGGCACCGGCATGGCACGGCATGGCACCGGCATGGCACGGCATGACACCGGCATGGCACCGGCATGGCACCGGCATGGCACCGGCATGGCACGGCATGGCACGGCATGGCCCGGCATTGAATGGCATGGAATGGCATGGAATGGCATGGAATGGCATGGAATGGCATGGAATGGCATGGAATGGCATGGAATGGCATGGAATGGCATGGAATGGCATGGAATGGCATGGAATGGCATGGAATGGCATGGAATGGCATGGAATGGCATGGAATGGCATGGAATGGCATGGAATGGCATGGAATGGCATGGAATGGCATGGAATGGCATGGAATGGCATGGAATGGCATGGAATGGCATGGAATGGCATGGAATGGCATGGAATGGCATGGAATGGCATGGAATGGCATGGAATGGCATGGAATGGCATGGAATGGCATGGAATGGCATGGAATGGCATGGAATGGCATGGAATGGCATGGAATGGCATGGAATGGCATGGAATGGCATGGAATGGCATGGAATGGCATGGAATGGCATGGAATGGCATGGAATGGCATGGAATGGCATGGAATGGCATGGAATGGCATGGAGTGGCATGGAATGGCATGGAATGGCATGGAATGGCATGGAATGGCATGGAATGGCATGGAATGACATGGAATGGCATGGAATGGCATGGAATGGCATGGAATGGCATGGAATGGCATGGCACCGCATGGCACGGCATGGCACGGCATGGCACGGCATGGCACCGGCATGGCACGGCATGGCACCGGCATGGCACGGCATGGCACCGGCATGGCACCGGCATGGCACGGCATGGCACCGGCATGGCACGGCATGGCACGGCATGGCACCGGCATGGCACGGCATGGCACCGGCATGGCACGGCATGGCACCGGCATGGCACCGGCATGGCACGGCATGGCACCGGCATGGCACGGCATGGCACGGCATTGAATGGCATGGAATGGCATGGAATGGCATGGAATGGCATGGAATGGCATGGAATGGCATGGAATGGCATGGAATGGCATGGAATGGCATGGAATGGCATGGAATGGCATGGAATGGCATGGAATGGCATGGAATGGCATGGAATGGCATGGATTGGCATGGAATGGCATGGAATGGCATGGAATGGCATGGAATGGCATGGAATGGCATGGAATGGCATGGAATGGCATGGAATGGCATGGAATGGCATGGAATGGCATGGAATGGCATGGAATGGCATGGAATGGCATGGAATGGCATGGAATGGCATGGAATGGCATGGAATGGCATGGAATGGCATGGAATGGCATGGAATGGCATGGAATGGCATGGAATGGCATGGAATGGCATGGAATGGCATGGAATGGCATGGAATGGCATGGAATGGCATGGAATGGCATGGAATGGCATGGAATGGCATGGAATGGCATGGAATGGCATGGAATGGCATGGAATGGCATGGAATGGCATGGAATGGCATGGAATGGCATGGAATGGCATGGAATGGCATGGAATGGCATGGAATGGCATGGAATGGCATGGAATGGCATGGAATGGCATGGAATGGCATGGAATGGCATGGAATGGCATGGAATGGCATGGAATGGCATGGAATGGCATGGAATGGCATGGCACCGGCATGGCACGGCATGGCACGGCATGGCACCGGCATGGCACGGCATGGCACCGGCATGGCACGGCATGGCACCGGCATGGCACGGCATGGCACCGGCATGGCACGGCATGGCACCGGCATGGCACGGCATGGCACCGGCATGGCACGGCATGGAATGGCATGGAATGGCACGGCATGGCACCGGCATGGCACGGCATGGCACGGCATGGCACGGCATGGCACCGGCATGGCACGGCATGGCACCGGCATGGCACGGCATGGCACGGCATGGCACCGGCATGGCACCGGCATGGCACCGGCATGGCACGGCATGGCACCGGCATGGCACGGCATGGCACGGCATGGCACCGGCATGGCACGGCATGGCACCGGCATGGCACGGCATGGCACCGGCATGGCACCGGCATGGCACGGCATGGCACGGCATTGAATGGCATGGAATGGCATGGAATGGCATGTAATGGCATGGAATGGCATGGAATGGCATGGAATGGCATGGAATGGCATGGAATGGCATGGAATGGCATGGAATGGCATGGAATGGCATGGAATGGCATGGAATGGCATGGAATGGCATGGAATGGCATGGAATGGCATGGAATGGCATGGAATGGCATGGAATGGCATGGAATGGCATGGAATGGCATGGAATGGCATGGAATGGCATGGAATGGCATGGAATGGCATGGAATGGCATGGAATGGCATGGAATGGCATGGAATGGCATGGAATGGCATGGAATGGCATGGAATGGCATGGAATGGCATGGAATGGCATGGAATGGCATGGAATGGCATGGAATGGCATGGAATGGCATGGAATGGCATGGAATGGCATGGAATGGCATGGAATGGCATGGAATGGCATGGAATGGCATGGAATGGCATGGAATGGCATGGAATGGCATGGAATGGCATGGAATGGCATGGAATGGCATGGAATGGCATGGAATGGCATGGAATGGCATGGAATGGCATGGAATGGCATGGAATGGCATGGAATGGCATGGAATGGCATGGAATGGCATGGAATGGCATGGAATGGCATGGAATGGCATGGAATGGCATGGAATGGCATGGAATGGCATGGAATGGCATGGAATGGCATGGAATGGCATGGAATGGCATGGCACGGCATGGCACCGGCATGGCACGGCATGGCACCGGCATGGCACGGCATGGCACCGGCATGGCACGGCATGGCACCGGCATGGCACGGCATGGCACCGGCATGGCACCGGCATGGCACGGCATGGCACCGGCATGGCACGGCATGGCACCGGCATGGCACGGCATGGCACCGGCATGGCACGGCATGGCACGGCATGGCACCGGCATGGCACGGCATGCCACCGGCATGGCACGGCATGCCACCGGCATGGCACGGCATGGCACGGCATGGCACCGGCATGGCACGGCATGGCACCGGCATGGCACGGCATGGCACCGGCATGGCACGGCATGGCACCGGCATGGCACGGCATGGCACCGGCATGGCACGGCATGGCACCGGCATGGCACGGCATGGCACCGGCATGGCACGGCATGGCACCGGCATGGCACGGCATGGCACCGGCATGGCACGGCATGGCACCGGCATGGCACGGCATGGCACCGGCATGGCACGGCATGGCACCGGCATGGCACGGCATGGCACCGGCATGGCACGGCATGGCACCGGCATGGCACGGCATGGCACCGGCATGGCACGGCATGGCACCGGCATGGCACGGCATGGCACCGGCATGGCACCGGCATGGCACGGCATGGCACCGGCATGGCACGGCATGGCACCGGCATGGCACGGCATGGAATGGCATGGAATGGCACGGCATGGCACGGCATGGCACGGCATGGCACGGCATGGCACCGGCATGGCACGGCATGGCACCGGCATGGCACGGCATGGCACGGCATGGCACCGGCATGGCACCGGCATGGCACGGCATGGCACCGGCATGGCACGGCATGGCACGGCATGGCACCGGCATGGCACGGCATGGCACCGGCATGGCACGGCATGGCACCGGCATGGCACCGGCATGGCACGGCATGGCACCGGCATGGCACGGCATGGCACCGGCATGGCACGGCATGGCACGGCATTGAATGGCATGGAATGGCATGGAATGGCATGGAATGGCATGGAATGGCATGGAATGGCATGGAATGGCATGGAATGGCATGGATTGGCATGGAATGGCATGGAATGGCATGGAATGGCATGGAATGGCATGGAATGGCATGGAATGGCATGGAATGGCATGGAATGGCATGGAATGGCATGGCACCGGCATGGCACGGCATGGCACCGGCATGGCACGGCATGGCACGGCATTGAATGGCATGGAATGGCATGGAATGGCATGGAATGGCATGGAATGGCATGGAATGGCATGGAATGGCATGGAATGGCATGGATTGGCATGGAATGGCATGGAATGGCATGGAATGGCATGGAATGGCATGGAATGGCATGGAATGGCATGGAATGGCATGGAATGGCATGGAATGGCATGGAATGGCATGGAATGGCATGGAATGGCATGGAATGGCATGGAATGGCATGGAATGGCATGGAATGGCATGGAATGGCATGGAATGGCATGGAATGGCATGGAATGGCATGGAATGGCATGGAATGGCATGGAATGGCATGGAATGGCATGGAATGGCATGGAATGGCATGGAATGGCATGGAATGGCATGGAATGGCATGGAATGGCATGGAATGGCATGGAATGGCATGGAATGGCATGGAATGGCATGGAATGGCATGGAATGGCATGGAATGGCATGGAATGGCATGGAATGGCATGGAATGGCATGGAATGGCATGGAATGGCATGGAATGGCATGGCACCGCATGGCACGGCATGGCACCGGCATGGCACGGCATGGCACCGGCATGGCACGGCATGGCACCGGCATGGCACGGCATGGCACCGGCATGGCACGGCATGGCACCGGCATGGCACGGCATGGCACCGGCATGGCACGGCATGGCACCGGCATGGCACGGCATGGCACCGGCATGGCACGGCATGGCACCGGCATGGCACGGCATGGCACCGGCATGGCACGGCATGGCACCGGCATGGCACGGCATGGCACCGGCATGGCACGGCATGGCACCGGCATGGCACGGCATGGCACCGGCATGTCACGGCATGGCACCGGCATGTCACGGCATGGCACCGGCATGGCACGGCATGGCACCGGCATGGCACGGCATGGCACCGGCATGGCACCGGCATGGCACGGCATGGCACCGGCATGGCACCGGCATGGCACGGCATGCCACCGGCATGGCACGGCATGCCACCGGCATGGCACGGCATGCCACCGGCATGGCACGGCATGGCACGGCATGGCACCGGCATGGCACGGCATGGCACCGGCATGGCACGGCATGGCACCGGCATGGCACGGCATGGCACCGGCATGGCACGGCATGGCACCGGCATGGCACGGCATGGCACCGGCATGGCACGGCATGGCACCGGCATGGCACGGCATGGCACCGGCATGGCACGGCATGGCACGGCATGGCACCGGCATGGCACGGCATGGCACCGGCATGGCACGGCATGGCACCGGCATGGCACGGCATGGCACCGGCATGGCACGGCATGGCACCGGCATGGCACGGCATGGCACCGGCATGGCACGGCATGGCACCGGCATGGCACGGCATGGCACCGGCATGGCACGGCATGGCACCGGCATGGCACGGCATGGCACCGGCATGGCACGGCATGGCACCGGCATGGCACGGCATGGCACCGGCATGGCACGGCATGGCACCGGCATGGCACGGCATGGCACCGGCATGGCACGGCATGGCACCGGCATGGCACGGCATGGCACCGGCATGGCACGGCATGGCACCGGCATGGCACGGCATGGCACCGGCATGGCACGGCATGGCACCGGCATGGAATGGCACGGCATGGCACCGGCATGGCACGGCATGGCACCGGCATGGCACGGCATGGCACCGGCATGGCACGGCATGGCACCGGCATGGCACGGCATGGCACGGCATGGCACCGGCATGGCACGGCATGGCACCGGCATGGCACGGCATGACACCGGCATGGCACCGGCATGGCACCGGCATGGCACCGGCATGGCACGGCATGGCACGGCATGGCCCGGCATTGAATGGCATGGAATGGCATGGAATGGCATGGAATGGCATGGAATGGCATGGAATGGCATGGAATGGCATGGAATGGCATGGAATGGCATGGAATGGCATGGAATGGCATGGCACCGGCATGGCACGGCATGGCACCGGCATGGCACGGCATGGCACCGGCATGGCACGGCATGGCACCGGCATGGCACGGCATGGCACCGGCATGGCACGGCATGGCACCGGCATGGCACGGCATGGCACCGGCATGGCACGGCATGGCACCGGCATGGCACGGCATGGCACCGGCATGGCACGGCATGGCACCGGCATGGCACGGCATGGCACGGCATGGCACCGGCATGGCACGGCATGGCACCGGCATGGCACCGGCATGGCACGGCATGGCACGGCATTGAATGGCATGGAATGGCATGGAATGGCATGGAATGGCATGGAATGGCATGGAATGGCATGGAATGGCATGGAATGGCATGGAATGGCATGGAATGGCATGGAATGGCATGGAATGGCATGGAATGGCATGGAATGGCATGGAATGGCATGGAATGGCATGGAATGGCATGGAATGGCATGGAATGGCATGGAATGGCATGGAATGGCATGGAATGGCATGGAATGGCATGGAATGGCATGGAATGGCATGGAATGGCATGGAATGGCATGGAATGGCATGGAATGGCATGGAATGGCATGGAATGGCATGGCACCGCATGGCACGGCATGGCACGGCATGGCACGGCATGGCACGGCATGGCACCGGCATGGCACGGCATGGCACCGGCATGGCACGGCATGGCACGGCATGGCACCGGCATGGCACCGGCATGGCACGGCATGGCACGGCATGGCACGGCATGGCACGGCATGGCACCGGCATGGCACGGCATGGCACCGGCATGGCACGGCATGGCACCGGCATGGCACCGGCATGGCACCGGCATGGCACGGCATGGCACGGCATTGAATGGCATGGAATGGCATGGAATGGCATGGAATGGCATGGAATGGCATGGAATGGCATGGAATGGCATGGATTGGCATGGAATGGCATGGAATGGCATGGAATGGCATGGAATGGCATGGAATGGCATGGAATGGCATGGAATAGCATGGAATGGCATGGAATGGCATGGAATGGCATGGAATGGCATGGAATGGCATGGAATGGCATGGAATGGCATGGAATGGCATGGAATGGCATGGAATGGCATGGAATGGCATGGAATGGCATGGAATGGCATGGAATGGCATGGAATGGCATGGAATGGCATGGAATGGCATGGAATGGCATGGAATGGCATGGAATGGCATGGAATGGCATGGAATGGCATGGAATGGCATGGAATGGCATGGAATGGCATGGAATGGCATGGAATGGCATGGAATGGCATGGCACCGGCATGGCACGGCATGGCACGCCATGGCACGGCATGGCACCGGCATGGCACGGCATGGCACCGGCATGGCACGGCATGGCACCGGCATGGCACGGCATGGCACCGGCATGGCACGGCATGGCACCGGCATGGCACGGCATGGCACCGGCATGGCACCGGCATGGCACGGCATGGCACCGGCATGGCACGGCATGGCACCGGCATGGCACGGCATGGCACCGGCATGGCACGGCATGGCACCGGCATGGCACGGCATGGCACCGGCATGGCACCGGCATGGCACGGCATGGCACCGGCGTGGCACGGCATGGCACCGGCGTGGCACGGCATGGCACCGGCATGGCACGGCATGGCACGGCATGGCACCGGCATGGCACGGCATGGCACCGGCATGGCACGGCATGGCACCGGCATGGCACGGCATGGCACGGCATGGCACGGCATGGCACCGGCATGGCACGGCATGGCACCGGCATGGCACGGCATGCCACCGGCATGGCACGGCATGCCACCGGCATGGCACCGGCATGGCACGGCATGGCACCGGCATGGCACGGCATGGCACCGGCATGGCACGGCATGGCACCGGCATGTCACGGCATGGCACCGGCATGGCACGGCATGGCACCGGCATGGCACGGCATGGCACCGGCATGGCACGGCATGGCACCGGCATGGCACGGCATGGCACGGCATGGCACCGGCATGGCACGGCATGGCACGGCATGGCACGGCATGGCACGGCATGGCACGGCATGGCACGGCATGGCACGGCATGGCACCGGCATGGCACGGCATGGCACCGGCATGGCACGGCATGGCACCGGCATGGCACGGCATGGCACCGGCATGGCACGGCATGGCACCGGCATGGCACGGCATGGCACCGGCATGGCACGGCATGGCACCGGCATGGCACGGCATGGCACCGGCATGGCACGGCATGGCACCGGCATGGCACGGCATGACACCGGCATGGCACCGGCATGGCACCGGCATGGCACCGGCATGGCACCGGCATGGCACGGCATGGCACGGCATGGCCCGGCATTGAATGGCATGGAATGGCATGGAATGGCATGGAATGGCATGGAATGGCATGGAATGGCATGGAATGGCATGGAATGACATGGAATGGCATGGAATGGCATGGAATGGCATGGAATGGCATGGAATGGCATGGAATGGCATGGAATGGCATGGAATGGCATGGAATGGCATGGAATGGCATGGAATGGCATGGAATGGCATGGAATGGCATGGAATGGCATGGAATGGCATGGAATGGCATGGAATGGCATGGCACCGGCATGGCACGGCATGGCACGCCATGGCACGGCATGGCACGCCATGGCACGGCATGGCACCGGCATGGCACGGCATGGCACCGGCATGGCACGGCATGGCACCGGCATGGCACGGCATGGCACCGGCATGGCACGGCATGGCACCGGCATGGCACGGCATGGCACCGGCATGGCACGGCATGGCACCGGCATGGCACGGCATGGCACCGGCATGGCACGGCATGGCACCGGCATGGCACCGGCATGGCACGGCATGGCACCGGCATGGCACGGCATGGCACCGGCATGGCACGGCATGGCACGGCATGGCACCGGCATGGCACGGCATGGCACCGGCATGGCACCGGCATGGCACGGCATGGCACCGGCGTGGCACGGCATGGCACCGGCATGGCACGGCATGGCACCGGCATGGCACCGGCATGGCACGGTATGGCACCGGCATGGCACGGCATGGCACCGGCATGGCACGGCATGGCACCGGCATGGCACGGCATGGCACCGGCATGGCACGGCATGGCACGGCATGGCACGGCATGGCACCGGCATGGCACGGCATGGCACGGCATGCCACCGGCATGGCACCGGCATGGCACGGCATGGCACCGGCATGGCACGGCATGGCACCGGCATGGCACGGCATGGCACCGGCATGTCACGGCATGGCACCGGCATGGCACGGCATGGCACCGGCATGGCACGGCATGGCACCGGCATGGCATGGCATGGCACCGGCATGGCACGGCATGGCACCGGCATGGCACGGCATGGCACCGGCATGGCACGGCATGGCACCGGCATGGCACGGCATGGCACCGGCATGGCACGGCATGGCACCGGCATGGCACGGCATGGCACCGGCATGGCACGGCATGGAATGGCATGGAATGGCACGGCATGGCACCGGCATGGCACGGCATGGCACCGGCATGGCACGGCATGGCACCGGCATGGCACGGCATGGCACGGCATGGCACCGGCATGGCACGGCATGGCACCGGCATGGCACGGCATGACACCGGCATGGCACCGGCATGGCACCGGCATGGCACCGGCATGGCACGGCATGGCACGGCATGGCCCGGCATTGAATGGCATGGAATGGCATGGAATGGCATGGAATGGCATGGAATGGCATGGAATGGCATGGAATGGCATGGAATGGCATGGAATGGCATGGAATGGCATGGAATGGCATGGAATGGCATGGAATGGCATGGAATGACATGGAATGGCATGGAATGGCATGGAATGGCATGGAATGGCATGGAATGGCATGGAATGGCATGGAATGGCATGGAATGGCATGGAATGGCATGGAATGGCATGGAATGGCATGGAATGGCATGGAATGGCATGGAATGGCATGGAATGGCATGGAATGGCATGGAATGGCATGGAATGGCATGGAATGGCATGGAATGGCATGGAATGGCATGGAATGGCATGGAATGGCATGGAATGGCATGGAATGGCATGGAATGGCATGGAATGGCATGGAATGGCATGGAATGGCATGGAATGGCATGGAATGGCATGGAATGGCATGGAATGGCATGGAATGGCATGGAATGGCATGGAATGGCATGGAATGGCATGGAATGACATGGAATGGCATGGAATGACATGGAATGACATGGAATGACATGGAATGACATGGAATGGCATGGAATGGCATGGCACCGCATGGCACGGCATGGCACGGCATGGCACCGGCATGGCACGGCATGGCACCGGCATGGCACGGCATGGCACCGGCATGTCACGGCATGGCACCGGCATGGCACGGCATGGCACCGGCATGGCACGGCATGGCACCGGCATGGCACGGCATGGCACCGGCATGGCACGGCATGGCACGGCATGGCACCGGCATGGCACGGCATGGCACGGCATGGCACGGCATGGCACGGCATGGCACGGCATGGCACGGCATGGCACGGCATGGCACGGCATGGCACCGGCATGGCACGGCATGGCACCGGCATGGCACGGCATGGCACCGGCATGGCACGGCATGGCACCGGCATGGCACGGCATGGCACCGGCATGGCACGGCATGGCACCGGCATGGCACGGCATGGCACCGGCATGGCACGGCATGGCACCGGCATGGCACGGCATGGCACCGGCATGGCACGGCATGGCACCGGCATGGCACGGCATGGCACCGGCATGGCACGGCATGGAATGGCATGGCACGGCATGGAATGGCATGGAATGGCATGGAATGGCATGGAATGGCATGGAATGGCATGGAATGGCATGGAATGGCATGGAATGGCATGGAATGGCATGGAATGGCATGGAATGGCATGGAATGGCATGGAATGGCATGGAATGGCATGGAATGGCATGGAATGGCATGGAATGGCATGGAATGGCATGGAATGGCATGGAATGACATGGAATGGCATGGAATGACATGGAATGACATGGAATGACATGGAATGGCATGGAATGGCATGGCACCGCATGGCACGGCATGGCACGGCATGGCACGGCATGGCACGGCATGGCACGGCATGGCACGGCATGGCACGGCATGGCACGGCATGGCACGGCATGGCACGGCATGGCACGGCATGGCACGGCATGGCACCGGCATGGCACGGCATGGCACCGGCATGGCACGGCATGGCACCGGCATGGCACGGCATTGAATGGCATTGAATGGCATGGAATGGCATGGAATGGCATGGAATGGCATGGAATGGCATGGAATGGCATGGAATGGCATGGAATGGCATGGAATGGCATGGAATGGCATGGAATGGCATGGAATGGCATGGAATGGCATGGAATGGCATGGAATGGCATGGAATGGCATGGAATGGCATGGAATGGCATGGAATGGCATGGAATGGCATGGAATGGCATGGAATGGCATGGAATGGCATGGAATGGCATGGAATGGCATGGAATGGCATGGAATGGCATGGAATGGCATGGAGTGGCATGGAATGGCATGGAATGGCATGGAATGGCATGGAATGGCATGGAATGGCATGGAATGACATGGAATGGCATGGAATGGCATGGAATGGCATGGAATGGCATGGAATGGCATGGAATGGCATGGCACCGCATGGCACGGCATGGCACGGCATGGCACGGCATGGCACGGCATGGCACGGCATGGCACGGCATGGCACGGCATGGCACGGCATGGCACGGCATGGCACCGGCATGGCACGGCATGGCACCGGCATGGCACGGCATGGCACGGCATGGCACCGGCATGGCACCGGCATGGCACGGCATGGCACCGGCATGGCACGGCATGGCACCGGCATGGCACGGCATGGCACGGCATGGCACCGGCATGGCACGGCATGGCACCGGCATGGCACGGCATGGCACCGGCATGGCACCGGCATGGCACGGCATGGCACGGCATGGCACCGGCATGGCACGGCATGGCACCGGCATGGCACGGCATGGCACGGCATGGCACCGGCATGGCACGGCATGGCACCGGCATGGCACGGCATGGCACCGGCATGGCACGGCATGGCACGGCATGGCACCGGCATGGCACGGCATGGCACCGGCATGGCACGGCATGGCACCGGCATGGCACGGCATGGCACCGGCATGGCACGGCATGGCACCGGCATGGCACGGCATGGCACCGGCATGGCACGGCATGGCACCGGCATGTCACGGCATGGCACCGGCATGGCACGGCATGGCACCGGCATGGCACGGCATGGCACCGGCATGGCACGGCATGGCACCGGCATGGCACGGCATGCCACCGGCATGGCACGGCATGGCACGGCATGGCACGGCATGGCACGGCATGGCACGGCATGGCACGGCATGGCACGGCATGGCACGGCATGGCACGGCATGGCACCGGCATGGCACGGCATGGCACCGGCATGGCACGGCATGGCACCGGCATGGCACCGGCATGGCACGGCATGGCACCGGCATGGCACGGCATGGCACCGGCATGGCACGGCATGGCACCGGCATGGCACGGCATGGCACCGGCATGGCACGGCATGGCACCGGCATGGCACGGCATGGCACCGGCATGGCACGGCATGGCACCGGCATGGCACGGCATGGCACCGGCATGGCACGGCATGGCACCGGCATGGCACGGCATGGAATGGCATGGAATGGCACGGCATGGCACCGGCATGGCACGGCATGGCACCGGCATGGCACGGCATGGCACCGGCATGGCACGGCATGGCACCGGCATGGCACCGGCATGGCACGGCATGGCACCGGCATGGCACGGCATGACACCGGCATGGCACCGGCATGGCACCGGCATGGCACCGGCATGGCACGGCATGGCACGGCATGGCCCGGCATTGAATGGCATGGAATGGCATGGAATGGCATGGAATGGCATGGAATGGCATGGAATGGCATGGAATGGCATGGAATGGCATGGAATGGCATGGAATGGCATGGAATGGCATGGAATGGCATGGAATGGCATGGAATGGCATGGAATGGCATGGAATGGCATGGAATGGCATGGAATGGCATGGAATGGCATGGAATGGCATGGAATGGCATGGAATGGCATGGAATGGCATGGAATGGCATGGAATGGCATGGAATGGCATGGAATGGCATGGCACCGGCATGGCACGGCATGGCACCGGCATGGCACGGCATGGCACCGGCATGGCACGGCATGGCACGGCATGGCACCGGCATGGCACGGCATGGCACCGGCATGGCACGGCATGGCACGGCATGGCACGGCATGGCACGGCATGGCACCGGCATGGCACGGCATGGCACCGGCATGGCACGGCATGGCACCGGCATGGCACGGCATGGCACCGGCATGGCACGGCATGGCACCGGCATGGCACGGCATGGCACCGGCATGGCACGGCATGGCACCGGCATGGCACGGCATGGAATGGCATGGAATGGCATGGAATGGCATGGAATGGCATGGAATGGCATGGAATGGCATGGAATGGCATGGAATGGCATGGAATGGCATGGAATGGCATGGAATGGCATGGAATGGCATGGAATGGCATGGAATGGCATGGAATGGCATGGAATGGCATGGAATGGCATGGAATGGCATGGAATGGCATGGAATGGCATGGAATGGCATGGAATGGCATGGAATGGCATGGAATGGCATGGAATGGCATGGAATGGCATGGCACCGCATGGCACGGCATGGCACCGGCATGGCACGGCATGGCACCGGCATGGCACGGCATGGCACCGGCATGGCACGGCATGGCACCGGCATGGCACGGCATGGCACCGGCATGGCACGGCATGGCACCGGCATGTCACGGCATGGCACCGGCATGGCACCGGCATGGCACGGCATGGCACCGGCATGGCACGGCATGGCACCGGCATGGCACGGCATGGCACCGGCATGGCACGGCATGGCACCGGCATGGCACGGCATGGCACCGGCATGGCACGGCATGGCACCGGCATGGCACGGCATGGCACCGGCATGGCACGGCATGGCACCGGCATGGCACGGCATGGCACCGGCATGGCGCGGCATGGCACCGGCATGGCACGGCATGGCACCGGCATGGCACGGCATGGCACGGCATGGCACCGGCATGGCACGGCATGCCACCGGCATGGCACGGCATGGCACGGCATGGCACGGCATGGCACGGCATGGCACGGCATGGCACCGGCATGGCACGGCATGGCACCGGCATGGCACGGCATGGCACCGGCATGGCACCGGCATGGCACGGCATGACACCGGCATGGCACCGGCATGGCACCGGCATGGCACCGGCATGGCACGGCATGGCACGGCATGGCCCGGCATTGAATGGCATGGCCCGGCATTGAATGGCATGGAATGGCATGGAATGACATGGAATGGCATGGAATGGCATGGAATGGCATGGAATGGCATGGAATGGCATGGAATGGCATGGAATGGCATGGAATGGCATGGAATGGCATGGAATGGCATGGAATGGCATGGAATGGCATGGCACCGGCATGGCACGGCATGGCACCGGCATGGCACGGCATGGCACCGGCATGGCACGACATGGCACCGGCATGGCACGGCATGGCACCGGCATGGCACGGCATGGCACCGGCATGGCACGGCATGGCACCGGCATGGCACGGCATGGCACCGGCATGGCACGGCATGGCACCGGCATGGCACGGCATGGCACCGGCATGGCACGGCATGGCACCGGCATGGCACGGCATGGCACCGGCATGGCACGGCATGGCACCGGCATGGCACCGGCATGGCACCGGCATGGCACGGCATGGCACCGGCATGGCACGGCATGGCACCGGCATGGCACGGCATGGCACCGGCATGGCACGGCATGGCACCGGCATGGCACGGCATGGCACCGGCATGGCACGGCATGGCACGGCATGGCACGGCATGGCATGGAATGGCATGGCACCGCATGGCCCGGCATGGCACGGCATGGCACGGCATGGCACGGCATGGCACGGCATGGCACCGGCATGGCACGGCATGGCACCGGCATGGCACCGGAATGGCACGGCATGGCACCGGCATGGCACGGCATGGTACCGGCATGGCACGGCATGGCACCGGCATGGCACGGCATGGCACGGCATGGCACGGCATGGCACGGCATGGCACGGCATGGCACGGCATGGCACGGCATGGCACGGCATGGCACGGCATGGCACGGCATGGCACGGCATGGCACGGCATGGCACGGCATGGCACGGCATGGCACGGCATGGCACGGCATGGCACGGCATGGCACGGCATGGCACGGCATGGCACGGCATGGCACGGCATGGCACGGCATGGCACGGCATGGCACGGCATGGCACGGCATGGCACGGCATGGCACGGCATGGCACGGCATGGCACGGCATGGCACGGCATGGCACGGCATGGCACGGCATGGCACGGCATGGCACCGGCATGGCACGGCATGGCACGGCATGGCACGGCATGGCACGGCATGGCACGGCATGGCACGGCATGGCACGGCATGGCACGGCATGCCACGGCATGGCACGGCATGGCACCGGCATGGCACGGCATGGCACCGGCATGGCACGGCATGGCACCGGCATGGCACGGCATGGCACCGGCATGGCACGGCATGGCACCGGCATGGCACGGCATGGCACCGGCATGGCACGGCATGGCACCGGCATGGCACGGCATGGCACCGGCATGGCACGGCATTGAATGGCATGGAATGGCATTGAATGGCATGGAATGGCATGGAATGGCATGGAATGGCATGGAATGGGATGGAATGGCATGGAATGGCATCGAATGGCATGGAATGGCATGGAATGGCATGGAATGGCATGGAATGGCATGGAATGGCATGGAATGGCATGGAATGGCATGGAATGGCATGGAATGGCATGGAATGGCATGGAATGGCATGGAATGGCATGGAATGGCATGGAATGGCATGGAATGGCATGGAATGGCATGGAATGGCATGGAATGATATGGAATGGCATGGAATGGCATGGAATGGCATGGAATGGCATGGAATGGCATGGCACCGCATGGCACGGCATGGCACGGCATGGCACCGGCATGGCACGGCATGGCACCGGCATGGCACGGCATGGCACCGGCATGGCACGGCATGGCACCGGCATGGCACGGCATGGCACCGGCATGGCACGGCATGGCACCGGCATGGCACGGCATGGCACCGGCATGGCACGGCATGGCACCGGCATGGCACCGGCATGGCACGGCATGGCACCGGCATGGCACCGGCATGGCACGGCATGGCACCGGCATGGCACGGCATGGCACCGGCATGGCACGGCATGGCACCGGCATGGCACGGCATGGCACCGGCATGGCACGGCATGGCACCGGCATGGCACGGCATGGCACCGGCATGGCACGGCATGGCACCGGCATGGCACGGCATGGCACCGGCATGGCACGGCATGGCACCGGCATGGCACGGCATTGAATGGCATGGAATGGCATTGAATGGCATGGAATGGCATGGAATGGCATGGAATGGCATGGAATGGCATGGAATGGCATGGAATGGCATGGAATGGCATGGAATGGCATGGAATGGCATGGAATGGCATGGAATGGCATGGAATGGCATGGAATGGCATGGAATGGCATGGAACGGCATGGCACCGGCATGGCACGGCATGGCACCGGCATGGCACGGCATGGCACCGGCATGGCACGGCATGGCACCGGCATGGCACGGCATGGCACGGCATGGCACCGGCATGGCACGGCATGGCACCGGCATGGCACGGCATGGCACCGGCATTGAATGGCATGGAATGGCATGGAATGGCATGGAATGGCATGGAATGGCATGGAATGGCATGGAATGGCATGGAATGGCATGGAATGGCATGGAATGGCATGGAATGGCATGGAATGGCATGGAATGGCATGGAATGGCATGGAATGGCATGGAATGGCATGGAATGGCATGGAATGGCATGGAATGGCATGGAATGGCATGGAATGGCATGGAATGGCATGGAATGGCATGGAATGGCATGGAATGGCATGGAATGGCATGGAATGGCATGGAATGGCATGGAATGGCATGGAATGGCATGGCACGGCATGGCACCGGCATGGCACGGCATGGCACCGGCATGGCACGGCATGGCACCGGCATGGCACGGCATGGCACCGGCATGGCACGGCATGGCACCGGCATGGCACGGCATGGCACCGGCATGGCACGGCATGGCACCGGCATGGCACGGCATGGCACCGGCATGGCACGGCATGGCACCGGCATGGCACGGCATGGCACCGGCATGGCACGGCATGGCACCGGCATGGCACGGCATGGCACCGGCATGGCACGGCATGGCACCGGCATGGCACGGCATGGCACCGGCATGGCACGGCATGGCACCGGCATGGCACGGCATGGCACCGGCATGGCACGGCATGGCACCGGCATGGCACGGCATGGCACCGGCATGGCACGGCACCGGCATGGCACGGCATGGCACCGGCATGGCACGGCATGGCACCGGCATGGCACGGCATGGCACCGGCATGGCACGGCATGGCACCGGCATGGCACGGCATGGCACCGGCATGGCACGGCATGGCACCGGCATGGCACGGCATGGCACCGGCATGGCACGGCATGGCACCGGCATGGCACGGCATGGCACCGGCATGGCACGGCATGGCACCGGCATGGCACGGCATGGCACCGGCATGGCACGGCATGGCACCGGCATGGCACGGCATGGCACCGGCATGGCACGGCATGGCACCGGCATGGCACGGCATGGCACCGGCATGGCACGGCATGGCACCGGCATGGCACGGCATGGCACCGGCATGGCACGGCATGGCACCGGCATGGCACGGCATGGCACCGGCATGGCACGGCATGGCACGGCATGGCACCGGCATGGCACGGCATGCCACCGGCATGGCACGGCATGGCACGGCATGGCACGGCATGGCACGGCATGGCACCGGCATGGCACGGCATGGCACCGGCATGGCACGGCATGGCACCGGCATGGCACCGGCATGGCACGGCATGACACCGGCATGGCACCGGCATGGCACCGGCATGGCACCGGCATGGCACCGGCATGGCACCGGCATGGCACCGGCATGGCACGGCATGGAATGGCATGGCCCGGCATGGAATGGCATGGAATGGCATGGAATGGCATGGAATGGCATGGAATGGCATGGAATGGCATGGAATGGCATGGAATGGCATGGAATGGCATGGAATGGCATGGCACCGGCATGGCACGGCATGGCACCGGCATGGCACGGCATGGCACCGGCATGGCACGGCATGGCACCGGCATGGCACGGCATGGCACCGGCATGGCACGGCATGGCACCGGCATGGCACGGCATGGCACCGGCATGGCACGGCATGGCACCGGCATGGCACGGCATGGCACCGGCATGGCACGGCATGGCACCGGCATGGCACGGCATGGCACCGGCATGGCACGGCATGGCACCGGCATGGCACGGCATGGCACCGGCATGGCACGGCATGGCACCGGCATGGCACGGCATGGAATGGCATGGAATGGCACGGCATGGCACCGGCATGGCACGGCATGGCACCGGCATGGCACGGCATGGCACCGGCATGGCACGGCATGGCACCGGCATGGCACGGCATGGCACGGCATGGCACCGGCATGGCACGGCATGGCACCGGCATGGCACGGCATGACACCGGCATGGCACCGGCATGGCACCGGCATGGCACCGGCATGGCACGGCATGGCACGGCATGGCCCGGCATTGAATGGCATGGAATGGCATGGAATGGCATGGAATGGCATGGAATGGCATGGAATGGCATGGAATGGCATGGAATGGCATGGAATGGCATGGAATGGCATGGAATGGCATGGAATGGCATGGAATGGCATGGAATGGCATGGAATGGCATGGAATGGCATGGAATGGCATGGAATGGCATGGAATGGCATGGAATGGCATGGAATGGCATGGCACCGGCATGGCACGGCATGGCACCGGCATGGCACGGCATGGCACCGGCATGGCACGGCATGGCACCGGCATGGCACGGCATGGCACCGGCATGGCACGGCATGGCACCGGCATGGCACGGCATGGCACCGGCATGGCACGGCATGGCACGGCATGGCACCGGCATGGCACGGCATGGCACGGCATGGCACCGGCATGGCACGGCATGGCACCGGCATGGCACCGGCATGGCACGGCATGGCACGGCATTGAATGGCATGGAATGGCATGGAATGGCATGGAATGGCATGGAATGGCATGGAATGGCATGGAATGGCATGGAATGGCATGGAATGGCATGGAATGGCATGGAATGGCATGGAATGGCATGGAATGGCATGGAATGGCATGGAATGGCATGGAATGGCATGGAATGGCATGGAATGGCATGGAATGGCATGGAATGGCATGGAATGGCATGGAATGGCATGGAATGGCATGGAATGGCATGGAATGGCATGGAATGACATGGAATGGCATGGAATGGCATGGAATGGCATGGCACCGCATGGCACGGCATGGCACGGCATGGCACGGCATGGCACGGCATGGCACCGGCATGGCACGGCATGGCACCGGCATGGCACGGCATGGCACGGCATGGCACCGGCATGGCACCGGCATGGCACGGCATGGCACGGCATGGCACGGCATGGCACGGCATGGCACCGGCATGGCACGGCATGGCACCGGCATGGCACGGCATGGCACCGGCATGGCACGGCATGGCACGGCATTGAATGGCATGGAATGGCATGGAATGGCATGGAATGGCATGGAATGGCATGGAATGGCATGGAATGGCATGGATTGGCATGGAATGGCATGGAATGGCATGGAATGGCATGGAATGGCATGGAATGGCATGGAATAGCATGGAATGGCATGGAATGGCATGGAATGGCATGGAATGGCATGGAATGGCATGGAATGGCATGGAATGGCATGGAATGGCATGGAATGGCATGGAATGGCATGGAATGGCATGGAATGGCATGGAATGGCATGGAATGGCATGGAATGGCATGGAATGGCATGGAATGGCATGGAATGGCATGGAATGGCATGGAATGGCATGGAATGGCATGGAATGGCATGGAATGGCATGGCACCGGCATGGCACGGCATGGCACGCCATGGCACGGCATGGCACCGGCATGGCACGGCATGGCACCGGCATGGCACGGCATGGCACCGGCATGGCACGGCATGGCACCGGCATGGCACGGCATGGCACCGGCATGGCACGGCATGGCACCGGCATGGCACGGCATGGCACCGGCATGGCACCGGCATGGCACGGCATGGCACCGGCATGGCACGGCATGGCACCGGCATGGCACGGCATGGCACGGCATGGCACCGGCGTGGCACGGCATGGCACCGGCATGGCACGGCATGGCACCGGCATGGCACCGGCATGGCACCGGCATGGCACCGGCATGGCACGGTATGGCACCGGCATGGCACGGCATGGCACCGGCATGGCACGGCATGGCACCGGCATGGCACGGCATGGCACCGGCATGGCACGGCATGGCACGGCATGGCACGGCATGGCACCGGCATGGCACGGCATGGCACGGCATGCCACCGGCATGGCACCGGCATGGCACGGCATGGCACCGGCATGGCACGGCATGGCACCGGCATGGCACGGCATGGCACCGGCATGTCACGGCATGGCACCGGCATGGCACGGCATGGCACCGGCATGGCATGGCATGGCACCGGCATGGCACGGCATGGCACCGGCATGGCACGGCATGGCACCGGCATGGCACGGCATGGCACCGGCATGGCACGGCATGGCACCGGCATGGCACGGCATGGCACCGGCATGGCACGGCATGGCACGGCATGGAATGGCACGGCATGGCACCGGCATGGCACGGCATGGCACCGGCATGGCACGGCATGGCACCGGCATGGCACGGCATGGCACGGCATGGCACCGGCATGGCACGGCATGGCACCGGCATGGCACGGCATGACACCGGCATGGCACCGGCATGGCACCGGCATGGCACCGGCATGGCACGGCATGGCACGGCATGGCCCGGCATTGAATGGCATGGAATGGCATGGAATGGCATGGAATGGCATGGAATGGCATGGAATGGCATGGAATGGCATGGAATGGCATGGAATGGCATGGAATGGCATGGAATGGCATGGAATGGCATGGAATGGCATGGAATGGCATGGAATGGCATGGAATGGCATGGAATGGCATGGAATGGCATGGAATGGCATGGAATGGCATGGAATGGCATGGAATGGCATGGAATGGCATGGAATGGCATGGAATGGCATGGAATGGCATGGAATGGCATGGAATGGCATGGAATGGCATGGAATGGCATGGAATGGCATGGAATGGCATGGAATGGCATGGAATGGCATGGAATGGCATGGAATGGCATGGAATGGCATGGAATGGCATGGAATGGCATGGAATGGCATGGAATGGCATGGAATGGCATGGAATGGCATGGAATGGCATGGCACGGCATGGCACCGGCATGGCACGGCATGGCACCGGCATGGCACGGCATGGCACCGGCATGGCACGGCATGGCACCGGCATGGCACGGCATGGCACCGGCATGGCACCGGCATGGCACGGCATGGCACCGGCATGGCACGGCATGGCACCGGCATGGCACGGCATGGCACCGGCATGGCACGGCATGGCACGGCATGGCACCGGCATGGCACGGCATGCCACCGGCATGGCACGGCATGCCACCGGCATGGCACGGCATGGCACGGCATGGCACCGGCATGGCACGGCATGGCACCGGCATGGCACGGCATGGCACCGGCATGGCACGGCATGGCACCGGCATGGCACGGCATGGCACCGGCATGGCACGGCATGGCACCGGCATGGCACGGCATGGCACCGGCATGGCACGGCATGGCACCGGCATGGCACGGCATGGCACCGGCATGGCACGGCATGGCACCGGCATGGCACGGCATGGCACCGGCATGGCACGGCATGGCACCGGCATGGCACGGCATGGCACCGGCATGGCACGGCATGGCACCGGCATGGCACGGCATGGCACCGGCATGGCACGGCATGGCACCGGCATGGCACGGCATGGCACCGGCATGGCACCGGCATGGCACGGCATGGCACCGGCATGGCACGGCATGGCACCGGCATGGCACGGCATGGAATGGCATGGAATGGCACGGCATGGCACGGCATGGCACGGCATGGCACGGCATGGCACCGGCATGGCACGGCATGGCACCGGCATGGCACGGCATGGCACGGCATGGCACCGGCATGGCACCGGCATGGCACGGCATGGCACCGGCATGGCACGGCATGGCACGGCATGGCACCGGCATGGCACGGCATGGCACCGGCATGGCACGGCATGGCACCGGCATGGCACCGGCATGGCACCGGCATGGCACGGCATGGCACCGGCATGGCACGGCATGGCACCGGCATGGCACGGCATGGCACGGCATTGAATGGCATGGAATGGCATGGAATGGCATGGAATGGCATGGAATGGCATGGAATGGCATGGAATGGCATGGAATGGCATGGATTGGCATGGAATGGCATGGAATGGCATGGAATGGCATGGAATGGCATGGAATGGCATGGAATGGCATGGAATGGCATGGAATGGCATGGAATGGCATGGAATGGCATGGAATGGCATGGAATGGCATGGAATGGCATGGAATGGCATGGAATGGCATGGAATGGCATGGAATGGCATGGAATGGCATGGAATGGCATGGAATGGCATGGAATGGCATGGAATGGCATGGAATGGCATGGAATGGCATGGAATGGCATGGAATGGCATGGAATGGCATGGAATGGCATGGAATGGCATGGAATGGCATGGAATGGCATGGAATGGCATGGAATGGCATGGAATGGCATGGAATGGCATGGAATGGCATGGAATGGCATGGAATGGCATGGAATGGCATGGAATGGCATGGAATGGCATGGAATGGCATGGAATGGCATGGAATGGCATGGAATGGCATGGAATGGCATGGAATGGCATGGAATGGCATGGCACCGCATGGCACGGCATGGCACCGGCATGGCACGGCATGGCACCGGCATGGCACGGCATGGCACCGGCATGGCACGGCATGGCACCGGCATGGCACGGCATGGCACCGGCATGGCACGGCATGGCACCGGCATGGCACGGCATGGCACCGGCATGGCACGGCATGGCACCGGCATGGCACGGCATGGCACCGGCATGGCACGGCATGGCACCGGCATGGCACGGCATGGCACCGGCATGGCACGGCATGGCACCGGCATGGCACGGCATGGCACCGGCATGGCACGGCATGGCACCGGCATGGCACGGCATGGCACCGGCATGGCACGGCATGGCACCGGCATGGCACGGCATGGCACCGGCATGTCACGGCATGGCACCGGCATGTCACGGCATGGCACCGGCATGGCACGGCATGGCACCGGCATGGCACGGCATGGCACCGGCATGGCACGGCATGGCACCGGCATGGCACGGCATGGCACGGCATGGCACCGGCATGGCACCGGCATGGCACGGCATGCCACCGGCATGGCACGGCATGCCACCGGCATGGCACGGCATGCCACCGGCATGGCACGGCATGCCACCGGCATGGCACGGCATGGCACGGCATGGCACCGGCATGGCACGGCATGGCACCGGCATGGCACGGCATGGCACCGGCATGGCACGGCATGGCACCGGCATGGCACGGCATGGCACCGGCATGGCACGGCATGGCACCGGCATGGCACGGCATGGCACCGGCATGGCACGGCATGGCACGGCATGGCACCGGCATGGCACGGCATGGCACCGGCATGGCACGGCATGGCACCGGCATGGCACGGCATGGCACCGGCATGGCACGGCATGGCACCGGCATGGCACGGCATGGCACCGGCATGGCACGGCATGGCACCGGCATGGCACGGCATGGCACCGGCATGGCACGGCATGGCACCGGCATGGCACGGCATGGCACCGGCATGGCACGGCATGGCACCGGCATGGCACGGCATGGCACCGGCATGGCACGGCATGGCACCGGCATGGCACGGCATGGCACCGGCATGGCACGGCATGGCACCGGCATGGCACGGCATGGCACCGGCATGGCACGGCATGGCACCGGCATGGCACGGCATGGCACCGGCATGGCACGGCATGGCACCGGCATGGCACGGCATGGCACCGGCATGGCACGGCATGGCACCGGCATGGCACGGCATGGCACCGGCATGGCACGGCATGGCACCGGCATGGCACGGCATGGCACCGGCATGGCACGGCATGGCACCGGCATGGCACGGCATGGCACCGGCATGGCACGGCATGGCACCGGCATGGCACGGCATGGCACCGGCATGGAATGGCACGGCATGGCACCGGCATGGCACGGCATGGCACCGGCATGGCACGGCATGGCACCGGCATGGCACGGCATGGCACCGGCATGGCACGGCATGGCACGGCATGGCACCGGCATGGCACGGCATGGCACCGGCATGGCACGGCATGACACCGGCATGGCACCGGCATGGCACCGGCATGGCACCGGCATGGCACGGCATGGCACGGCATGGCCCGGCATTGAATGGCATGGAATGGCATGGAATGGCATGGAATGGCATGGAATGGCATGGAATGGCATGGAATGGCATGGAATGGCATGGAATGGCATGGAATGGCATGGAATGGCATGGAATGGCATGGCACCGGCATGGCACGGCATGGCACCGGCATGGCACGGCATGGCACCGGCATGGCACGGCATGGCACCGGCATGGCACGGCATGGCACCGGCATGGCACGGCATGGCACCGGCATGGCACGGCATGGCACCGGCATGGCACGGCATGGCACCGGCATGGCACGGCATGGCACCGGCATGGCACGGCATGGCACGGCATGGCACCGGCATGGCACGGCATGGCACCGGCATGGCACCGGCATGGCACGGCATGGCACGGCATTGAATGGCATGGAATGGCATGGAATGGCATGGAATGGCATGGAATGGCATGGAATGGCATGGAATGGCATGGAATGGCATGGAATGGCATGGAATGGCATGGAATGGCATGGAATGGCATGGAATGGCATGGAATGGCATGGAATGGCATGGAATGGCATGGAATGACATGGAATGGCATGGAATGGCATGGAATGGCATGGCACCGCATGGCACGGCATGGCACGGCATGGCACGGCATGGCACGGCATGGCACCGGCATGGCACGGCATGGCACCGGCATGGCACGGCATGGCACGGCATGGCACCGGCATGGCACCGGCATGGCACGGCATGGCACGGCATGGCACGGCATGGCACGGCATGGCACCGGCATGGCACGGCATGGCACCGGCATGGCACGGCATGGCACCGGCATGGCACGGCATGGCACGGCATTGAATGGCATGGAATGGCATGGAATGGCATGGAATGGCATGGAATGGCATGGAATGGCATGGAATGGCATGGAATGGCATGGCACCGGCATGGCACGGCATGGCACCGGCATGGCACGGCATGGCACCGGCATGGCACGGCATGGCACCGGCATGGCACGGCATTGAATGGCATGGAATGGCATTGAATGGCATGGAATGGCATGGAATGGCATGGAATGGCATGGAATGGCATGGAATGGCATGGAATGGCATGGAATGGCATGGAATGGCATGGAATGGCATGGAATGGCATGGAATGGCATGGAATGGCATGGAATGGCATGGAACGGCATGGCACCGGCATGGCACGGCATGGCACCGGCATGGCACGGCATGGCACCGGCATGGCACGGCATGGCACCGGCATGGCACGGCATGGCACGGCATGGCACCGGCATGGCACGGCATGGCACCGGCATGGCACGGCATGGCACCGGCATTGAATGGCATGGAATGGCATGGAATGGCATGGAATGGCATGGAATGGCATGGAATGGCATGGAATGGCATGGAATGGCATGGAATGGCATGGAATGGCATGGAATGGCATGGAATGGCATGGAATGGCATGGAATGGCATGGAATGGCATGGAATGGCATGGAATGGCATGGAATGGCATGGAATGGCATGGAATGGCATGGAATGGCATGGAATGGCATGGAATGGCATGGAATGGCATGGAATGGCATGGAATGGCATGGAATGGCATGGAATGGCATGGAATGGCATGGAATGGCATGGCACGGCATGGCACCGGCATGGCACGGCATGGCACCGGCATGGCACGGCATGGCACCGGCATGGCACGGCATGGCACCGGCATGGCACGGCATGGCACCGGCATGGCACGGCATGGCACCGGCATGGCACGGCATGGCACCGGCATGGCACGGCATGGCACCGGCATGGCACGGCATGGCACCGGCATGGCACGGCATGGCACCGGCATGGCACGGCATGGCACCGGCATGGCACGGCATGGCACCGGCATGGCACGGCATGGCACCGGCATGGCACGGCATGGCACCGGCATGGCACGGCATGGCACCGGCATGGCACGGCATGGCACCGGCATGGCACGGCATGGCACCGGCATGGCACGGCATGGCACCGGCATGGCACGGCACCGGCATGGCACGGCATGGCACCGGCATGGCACGGCATGGCACCGGCATGGCACGGCATGGCACCGGCATGGCACGGCATGGCACCGGCATGGCACGGCATGGCACCGGCATGGCACGGCATGGCACCGGCATGGCACGGCATGGCACCGGCATGGCACGGCATGGCACCGGCATGGCACGGCATGGCACCGGCATGGCACGGCATGGCACCGGCATGGCACGGCATGGCACCGGCATGGCACGGCATGGCACCGGCATGGCACGGCATGGCACCGGCATGGCACGGCATGGCACCGGCATGGCACGGCATGGCACCGGCATGGCACGGCATGGCACCGGCATGGCACGGCATGGCACCGGCATGGCACGGCATGGCACCGGCATGGCACGGCATGGCACCGGCATGGCACGGCATGGCACGGCATGGCACCGGCATGGCACGGCATGCCACCGGCATGGCACGGCATGGCACGGCATGGCACGGCATGGCACGGCATGGCACCGGCATGGCACGGCATGGCACCGGCATGGCACGGCATGGCACCGGCATGGCACCGGCATGGCACGGCATGACACCGGCATGGCACCGGCATGGCACCGGCATGGCACCGGCATGGCACCGGCATGGCACCGGCATGGCACCGGCATGGCACGGCATGGAATGGCATGGCCCGGCATGGAATGGCATGGAATGGCATGGAATGGCATGGAATGGCATGGAATGGCATGGAATGGCATGGAATGGCATGGAATGGCATGGAATGGCATGGAATGGCATGGCACCGGCATGGCACGGCATGGCACCGGCATGGCACGGCATGGCACCGGCATGGCACGGCATGGCACCGGCATGGCACGGCATGGCACCGGCATGGCACGGCATGGCACCGGCATGGCACGGCATGGCACCGGCATGGCACGGCATGGCACCGGCATGGCACGGCATGGCACCGGCATGGCACGGCATGGCACCGGCATGGCACGGCATGGCACCGGCATGGCACGGCATGGCACCGGCATGGCACGGCATGGCACCGGCATGGCACGGCATGGCACCGGCATGGCACGGCATGGAATGGCATGGAATGGCACGGCATGGCACCGGCATGGCACGGCATGGCACCGGCATGGCACGGCATGGCACCGGCATGGCACGGCATGGCACCGGCATGGCACGGCATGGCACGGCATGGCACCGGCATGGCACGGCATGGCACCGGCATGGCACGGCATGACACCGGCATGGCACCGGCATGGCACCGGCATGGCACCGGCATGGCACGGCATGGCACGGCATGGCCCGGCATTGAATGGCATGGAATGGCATGGAATGGCATGGAATGGCATGGAATGGCATGGAATGGCATGGAATGGCATGGAATGGCATGGAATGGCATGGAATGGCATGGAATGGCATGGAATGGCATGGAATGGCATGGAATGGCATGGAATGGCATGGAATGGCATGGAATGGCATGGAATGGCATGGAATGGCATGGAATGGCATGGAATGGCATGGAATGGCATGGCACCGGCATGGCACGGCATGGCACCGGCATGGCACGGCATGGCACCGGCATGGCACGGCATGGCACCGGCATGGCACGGCATGGCACCGGCATGGCACGGCATGGCACCGGCATGGCACGGCATGGCACCGGCATGGCACGGCATGGCACGGCATGGCACCGGCATGGCACGGCATGGCACGGCATGGCACCGGCATGGCACGGCATGGCACCGGCATGGCACCGGCATGGCACGGCATGGCACGGCATTGAATGGCATGGAATGGCATGGAATGGCATGGAATGGCATGGAATGGCATGGAATGGCATGGAATGGCATGGAATGGCATGGAATGGCATGGAATGGCATGGAATGGCATGGAATGGCATGGAATGGCATGGAATGGCATGGAATGGCATGGAATGGCATGGAATGGCATGGAATGGCATGGAATGGCATGGAATGGCATGGAATGGCATGGAATGGCATGGAATGGCATGGAATGACATGGAATGGCATGGAATGGCATGGAATGGCATGGCACCGCATGGCACGGCATGGCACGGCATGGCACGGCATGGCACGGCATGGCACCGGCATGGCACGGCATGGCACCGGCATGGCACGGCATGGCACGGCATGGCACCGGCATGGCACCGGCATGGCACGGCATGGCACGGCATGGCACGGCATGGCACGGCATGGCACGGCATGGCACGGCATGGCACCGGCATGGCACGGCATGGCACCGGCATGGCACGGCATGGCACCGGCATGGCACGGCATGGCACGGCATTGAATGGCATGGAATGGCATGGAATGGCATGGAATGGCATGGAATGGCATGGAATGGCATGGAATGGCATGGATTGGCATGGAATGGCATGGAATGGCATGGAATGGCATGGAATGGCATGGAATGGCATGGAATAGCATGGAATGGCATGGAATGGCATGGAATGGCATGGAATGGCATGGAATGGCATGGAATGGCATGGAATGGCATGGAATGGCATGGAATGGCATGGAATGGCATGGAATGGCATGGAATGGCATGGAATGGCATGGAATGGCATGGAATGGCATGGAATGGCATGGAATGGCATGGAATGGCATGGAATGGCATGGAATGGCATGGAATGGCATGGAATGGCATGGAATGGCATGGCACCGGCATGGCACGGCATGGCACGCCATGGCACGGCATGGCACCGGCATGGCACGGCATGGCACCGGCATGGCACGGCATGGCACCGGCATGGCACGGCATGGCACCGGCATGGCACGGCATGGCACCGGCATGGCACGGCATGGCACCGGCATGGCACGGCATGGCACCGGCATGGCACCGGCATGGCACGGCATGGCACCGGCATGGCACGGCATGGCACCGGCATGGCACGGCATGGCACGGCATGGCACCGGCGTGGCACGGCATGGCACCGGCATGGCACGGCATGGCACCGGCATGGCACCGGCATGGCACCGGCATGGCACCGGCATGGCACGGTATGGCACCGGCATGGCACGGCATGGCACCGGCATGGCACGGCATGGCACCGGCATGGCACGGCATGGCACCGGCATGGCACGGCATGGCACGGCATGGCACGGCATGGCACCGGCATGGCACGGCATGGCACGGCATGCCACCGGCATGGCACCGGCATGGCACGGCATGGCACCGGCATGGCACGGCATGGCACCGGCATGGCACGGCATGGCACCGGCATGTCACGGCATGGCACCGGCATGGCACGGCATGGCACCGGCATGGCATGGCATGGCACCGGCATGGCACGGCATGGCACCGGCATGGCACGGCATGGCACCGGCATGGCACGGCATGGCACCGGCATGGCACGGCATGGCACCGGCATGGCACGGCATGGCACCGGCATGGCACGGCATGGCACGGCATGGAATGGCACGGCATGGCACCGGCATGGCACGGCATGGCACCGGCATGGCACGGCATGGCACCGGCATGGCACGGCATGGCACGGCATGGCACCGGCATGGCACGGCATGGCACCGGCATGGCACGGCATGACACCGGCATGGCACCGGCATGGCACCGGCATGGCACCGGCATGGCACGGCATGGCACGGCATGGCCCGGCATTGAATGGCATGGAATGGCATGGAATGGCATGGAATGGCATGGAATGGCATGGAATGGCATGGAATGGCATGGAATGGCATGGAATGGCATGGAATGGCATGGAATGGCATGGAATGGCATGGAATGGCATGGAATGGCATGGAATGGCATGGAATGGCATGGAATGGCATGGAATGGCATGGAATGGCATGGAATGGCATGGAATGGCATGGAATGGCATGGAATGGCATGGAATGGCATGGAATGGCATGGAATGGCATGGAATGGCATGGAATGGCATGGAATGGCATGGAATGGCATGGAATGGCATGGAATGGCATGGAATGGCATGGAATGGCATGGAATGGCATGGAATGGCATGGAATGGCATGGAATGGCATGGAATGGCATGGAATGGCATGGAATGGCATGGAATGGCATGGAATGGCATGGAATGGCATGGAATGGCATGGCACGGCATGGCACCGGCATGGCACGGCATGGCACCGGCATGGCACGGCATGGCACCGGCATGGCACGGCATGGCACCGGCATGGCACGGCATGGCACCGGCATGGCACCGGCATGGCACGGCATGGCACCGGCATGGCACGGCATGGCACCGGCATGGCACGGCATGGCACCGGCATGGCACGGCATGGCACGGCATGGCACCGGCATGGCACGGCATGCCACCGGCATGGCACGGCATGCCACCGGCATGGCACGGCATGGCACGGCATGGCACCGGCATGGCACGGCATGGCACCGGCATGGCACGGCATGGCACCGGCATGGCACGGCATGGCACCGGCATGGCACGGCATGGCACCGGCATGGCACGGCATGGCACCGGCATGGCACGGCATGGCACCGGCATGGCACGGCATGGCACCGGCATGGCACGGCATGGCACCGGCATGGCACGGCATGGCACCGGCATGGCACGGCATGGCACCGGCATGGCACGGCATGGCACCGGCATGGCACGGCATGGCACCGGCATGGCACGGCATGGCACCGGCATGGCACGGCATGGCACCGGCATGGCACGGCATGGCACCGGCATGGCACGGCATGGCACCGGCATGGCACGGCATGGCACCGGCATGGCACCGGCATGGCACGGCATGGCACCGGCATGGCACGGCATGGCACCGGCATGGCACGGCATGGAATGGCATGGAATGGCACGGCATGGCACGGCATGGCACGGCATGGCACGGCATGGCACCGGCATGGCACGGCATGGCACCGGCATGGCACGGCATGGCACGGCATGGCACCGGCATGGCACCGGCATGGCACGGCATGGCACCGGCATGGCACGGCATGGCACGGCATGGCACCGGCATGGCACGGCATGGCACCGGCATGGCACGGCATGGCACCGGCATGGCACCGGCATGGCACGGCATGGCACCGGCATGGCACGGCATGGCACCGGCATGGCACGGCATGGCACGGCATTGAATGGCATGGAATGGCATGGAATGGCATGGAATGGCATGGAATGGCATGGAATGGCATGGAATGGCATGGAATGGCATGGATTGGCATGGAATGGCATGGAATGGCATGGAATGGCATGGAATGGCATGGAATGGCATGGAATGGCATGGAATGGCATGGAATGGCATGGAATGGCATGGAATGGCATGGAATGGCATGGAATGGCATGGAATGGCATGGAATGGCATGGAATGGCATGGAATGGCATGGAATGGCATGGAATGGCATGGAATGGCATGGAATGGCATGGAATGGCATGGAATGGCATGGAATGGCATGGAATGGCATGGAATGGCATGGAATGGCATGGAATGGCATGGAATGGCATGGAATGGCATGGAATGGCATGGAATGGCATGGAATGGCATGGAATGGCATGGAATGGCATGGAATGGCATGGAATGGCATGGAATGGCATGGAATGGCATGGAATGGCATGGAATGGCATGGAATGGCATGGAATGGCATGGAATGGCATGGAATGGCATGGAATGGCATGGAATGGCATGGCACCGCATGGCACGGCATGGCACCGGCATGGCACGGCATGGCACCGGCATGGCACGGCATGGCACCGGCATGGCACGGCATGGCACCGGCATGGCACGGCATGGCACCGGCATGGCACGGCATGGCACCGGCATGGCACGGCATGGCACCGGCATGGCACGGCATGGCACCGGCATGGCACGGCATGGCACCGGCATGGCACGGCATGGCACCGGCATGGCACGGCATGGCACCGGCATGGCACGGCATGGCACCGGCATGGCACGGCATGGCACCGGCATGGCACGGCATGGCACCGGCATGGCACGGCATGGCACCGGCATGGCACGGCATGGCACCGGCATGGCACGGCATGGCACCGGCATGGCACGGCATGGCACCGGCATGTCACGGCATGGCACCGGCATGTCACGGCATGGCACCGGCATGGCACGGCATGGCACCGGCATGGCACGGCATGGCACCGGCATGGCACGGCATGGCACCGGCATGGCACGGCATGGCACCGGCATGGCACCGGCATGGCACGGCATGGCACCGGCATGGCACCGGCATGGCACGGCATGCCACCGGCATGGCACGGCATGCCACCGGCATGGCACGGCATGCCACCGGCATGGCACGGCATGCCACCGGCATGGCACGGCATGGCACGGCATGGCACCGGCATGGCACGGCATGGCACCGGCATGGCACGGCATGGCACCGGCATGGCACGGCATGGCACCGGCATGGCACGGCATGGCACCGGCATGGCACGGCATGGCACCGGCATGGCACGGCATGGCACCGGCATGGCACGGCATGGCACGGCATGGCACCGGCATGGCACGGCATGGCACCGGCATGGCACGGCATGGCACCGGCATGGCACGGCATGGCACCGGCATGGCACGGCATGGCACCGGCATGGCACGGCATGGCACCGGCATGGCACGGCATGGCACCGGCATGGCACGGCATGGCACCGGCATGGCACGGCATGGCACCGGCATGGCACGGCATGGCACCGGCATGGCACGGCATGGCACCGGCATGGCACGGCATGGCACCGGCATGGCACGGCATGGCACCGGCATGGCACGGCATGGCACCGGCATGGCACGGCATGGCACCGGCATGGCACGGCATGGCACCGGCATGGCACGGCATGGCACCGGCATGGCACGGCATGGCACCGGCATGGCACGGCATGGCACCGGCATGGCACGGCATGGCACCGGCATGGCACGGCATGGCACCGGCATGGCACGGCATGGCACCGGCATGGCACGGCATGGCACCGGCATGGCACGGCATGGCACCGGCATGGCACGGCATGGCACCGGCATGGCACGGCATGGCACCGGCATGGCACGGCATGGCACCGGCATGGCACGGCATGGCACCGGCATGGCACGGCATGGCACCGGCATGGAATGGCACGGCATGGCACCGGCATGGCACGGCATGGCACCGGCATGGCACGGCATGGCACCGGCATGGCACGGCATGGCACCGGCATGGCACGGCATGGCACGGCATGGCACCGGCATGGCACGGCATGGCACCGGCATGGCACGGCATGACACCGGCATGGCACCGGCATGGCACCGGCATGGCACCGGCATGGCACGGCATGGCACGGCATGGCCCGGCATTGAATGGCATGGAATGGCATGGAATGGCATGGAATGGCATGGAATGGCATGGAATGGCATGGAATGGCATGGAATGGCATGGAATGGCATGGAATGGCATGGAATGGCATGGAATGGCATGGCACCGGCATGGCACGGCATGGCACCGGCATGGCACGGCATGGCACCGGCATGGCACGGCATGGCACCGGCATGGCACGGCATGGCACCGGCATGGCACGGCATGGCACCGGCATGGCACGGCATGGCACCGGCATGGCACGGCATGGCACCGGCATGGCACGGCATGGCACCGGCATGGCACGGCATGGCACGGCATGGCACCGGCATGGCACGGCATGGCACCGGCATGGCACCGGCATGGCACGGCATGGCACGGCATTGAATGGCATGGAATGGCATGGAATGGCATGGAATGGCATGGAATGGCATGGAATGGCATGGAATGGCATGGAATGGCATGGAATGGCATGGAATGGCATGGAATGGCATGGAATGGCATGGAATGGCATGGAATGGCATGGAATGGCATGGAATGGCATGGAATGGCATGGAATGGCATGGAATGGCATGGAATGGCATGGAATGGCATGGAATGGCATGGAATGGCATGGAATGGCATGGAATGGCATGGAATGGCATGGAATGGCATGGAATGGCATGGAATGGCATGGAATGGCATGGAATGGCATGGAATGGCATGGAATGGCATGGAATGGCATGGAATGGCATGGAATGGCATGGAATGGCATGGAATGGCATGGCACCGCATGGCACGGCATGGCACGGCATGGCACGGCATGGCACGGCATGGCACCGGCATGGCACGGCATGGCACCGGCATGGCACGGCATGGCACGGCATGGCACCGGCATGGCACCGGCATGGCACGGCATGGCACGGCATGGCACGGCATGGCACGGCATGGCACCGGCATGGCACGGCATGGCACCGGCATGGCACGGCATGGCACCGGCATGGCACCGGCATGGTACCGGCATGGCACGGCATGGCACGGCATTGAATGGCATGGAATGGCATGGAATGGCATGGAATGGCATGGAATGGCATGGAATGGCATGGAATGGCATGGATTGGCATGGAATGGCATGGAATGGCATGGAATGGCATGGAATGGCATGGAATGGCATGGAATGGCATGGAATAGCATGGAATGGCATGGAATGGCATGGAATGGCATGGAATGGCATGGAATGGCATGGAATGGCATGGAATGGCATGGAATGGCATGGAATGGCATGGAATGGCATGGAATGGCATGGAATGGCATGGAATGGCATGGAATGGCATGGAATGGCATGGAATGGCATGGAATGGCATGGAATGGCATGGAATGGCATGGAATGGCATGGAATGGCATGGAATGGCATGGAATGGCATGGAATGGCATGGAATGGCATGGAATGGCATGGAATGGCATGGAATGGCATGGAATGGCATGGAATGGCATGGAATGGCATGGCACCGGCATGGCACGGCATGGCACGCCATGGCACGGCATGGCACCGGCATGGCACGGCATGGCACCGGCATGGCACGGCATGGCACCGGCATGGCACGGCATGGCACCGGCATGGCACGGCATGGCACCGGCATGGCACGGCATGGCACCGGCATGGCACGGCATGGCACCGGCATGGCACGGCATGGCACCGGCATGGCACCGGCATGGCACGGCATGGCACCGGCATGGCACGGCATGGCACCGGCATGGCACGGCATGGCACCGGCATGGCACGGCATGGCACCGGCATGGCACGGCATGGCACCGGCATGGCACCGGCATGGCACGGCATGGCACCGGCGTGGCACGGCATGGCACCGGCGTGGCACGGCATGGCACCGGCATGGCACGGCATGGCACGGCATGGCACCGGCATGGCACGGCATGGCACCGGCATGGCACGGCATGGCACCGGCATGGCACGGCATGGCACGGCATGGCACGGCATGGCACCGGCATGGCACGGCATGGCACCGGCATGGCACGGCATGCCACCGGCATGGCACGGCATGCCACCGGCATGGCACCGGCATGGCACGGCATGGCACCGGCATGGCACGGCATGGCACCGGCATGGCACGGCATGGCACCGGCATGTCACGGCATGGCACCGGCATGGCACGGCATGGCACCGGCATGGCACGGCATGGCACCGGCATGGCACGGCATGGCACGGCATGGCACGGCATGGCACGGCATGGCACCGGCATGGCACGGCATGGCACCGGCATGGCACGGCATGGCACCGGCATGGCACGGCATGGCACCGGCATGGCACGGCATGGCACCGGCATGGCACGGCATGGCACCGGCATGGCACGGCATGGCACCGGCATGGCACGGCATGGCACCGGCATGGCACGGCATGGCACCGGCATGGCACGGCATGGCACGGCATGGCACGGCATGGCACCGGCATGGCACGGCATGGCACGGCATGGCACCGGCATGGCACGGCATGGCACCGGCATGGCACGGCATGGCACCGGCATGGCACCGGCATGGCACCGGCATGGCACGGCATGGCACGGCATTGAATGGCATGGAATGGCATGGAATGGCATGGAATGGCATGGAATGGCATGGAATGGCATGGAATGGCATGGAATGGCATGGAATGGCATGGAATGGCATGGAATGGCATGGAATGGCATGGAATGGCATGGAATGGCATGGAATGGCATGGAATGGCATGGAATGGCATGGAATGGCATGGAATGGCATGGAATGGCATGGAATGGCATGGAATGGCATGGAATGGCATGGAATGGCATGGAATGGCATGGAATGGCATGGAATGGCATGGAATGGCATGGAATGGCATGGAATGGCATGGAATGGCATGGAATGGCATGGAATGGCATGGAATGGCATGGCACCGCATGGCACGGCATGGCACGGCATGGCACGGCATGGCACGGCATGGCACCGGCATGGCACGGCATGGCACCGGCATGGCACGGCATGGCACGGCATGGCACCGGCATGGCACCGGCATGGCACGGCATGGCACGGCATGGCACGGCATGGCACGGCATGGCACCGGCATGGCACGGCATGGCACCGGCATGGCACGGCATGGCACCGGCATGGCACCGGCATGGCACCGGCATGGCACGGCATGGCACGGCATTGAATGGCATGGAATGGCATGGAATGGCATGGAATGGCATGGAATGGCATGGAATGGCATGGAATGGCATGGAATGGCATGGATTGGCATGGAATGGCATGGAATGGCATGGAATGGCATGGAATGGCATGGAATGGCATGGAATGGCATGGAATAGCATGGAATGGCATGGAATGGCATGGAATGGCATGGAATGGCATGGAATGGCATGGAATGGCATGGAATGGCATGGAATGGCATGGAATGGCATGGAATGGCATGGAATGGCATGGAATGGCATGGAATGGCATGGAATGGCATGGAATGGCATGGAATGGCATGGAATGGCATGGAATGGCATGGAATGGCATGGAATGGCATGGAATGGCATGGAATGGCATGGAATGGCATGGAATGGCATGGAATGGCATGGAATGGCATGGAATGGCATGGAATGGCATGGCACCGGCATGGCACGGCATGGCACCGGCATGGCACGGCATGGCACCGGCATGGCACGGCATGGCACCGGCATGGCACGGCATGGCACCGGCATGGCACGGCATGGCACCGGCATGGCACGGCATGGCACCGGCATGGCACGGCATGGCACCGGCATGGCACCGGCATGGCACGGCATGGCACCGGCATGGCACGGCATGGCACCGGCATGGCACGGCATGGCACCGGCATGGCACGGCATGGCACCGGCATGGCACGGCATGGCACCGGCATGGCACGGCATGGCACGGCATGGCACCGGCGTGGCACGGCATGGCACCGGCGTGGCACGGCATGGCACCGGCATGGCACGGCATGGCACGGCATGGCACCGGCATGGCACGGCATGGCACCGGCATGGCACGGCATGGCACCGGCATGGCACGGCATGGCACGGCATGGCACGGCATGGCACCGGCATGGCACGGCATGGCACCGGCATGGCACGGCATGCCACCGGCATGGCACGGCATGCCACCGGCATGGCACCGGCATGGCACGGCATGGCACCGGCATGGCACGGCATGGCACCGGCATGGCACGGCATGGCACCGGCATGTCACGGCATGGCACCGGCATGGCACGGCATGGCACCGGCATGGCACGGCATGGCACCGGCATGGCACGGCATGGCACGGCATGGCACGGCATGGCACGGCATGGCACCGGCATGGCACGGCATGGCACCGGCATGGCACGGCATGGCACCGGCATGGCACGGCATGGCACCGGCATGGCACGGCATGGCACCGGCATGGCACGGCATGGCACCGGCATGGCACGGCATGGCACCGGCATGGCACGGCATGGCACCGGCATGGCACGGCATGGCACCGGCATGGCACGGCATGGCACGGCATGGCACCGGCATGGCACGGCATGGCACGGCATGGCACGGCATGGCACGGCATGGCACGGCATGGCACGGCATGGCACGGCATGGCACGGCATGGCACCGGCATGGCACGGCATGGCACCGGCATGGCACGGCATGGCACCGGCATGGCACGGCATGGCACCGGCATGGCACGGCATGGCACCGGCATGGCACGGCATGGCACCGGCATGGCACGGCATGGCACCGGCATGGCACGGCATGGCACCGGCATGGCACGGCATGGCACCGGCATGGCACGGCATGGCACCGGCATGGCACGGCATGGCACCGGCATGGCACGGCATGGCACCGGCATGGCACGGCATGGAATGGCATGGCACGGCATGGAATGGCATGGAATGGCATGGAATGGCATGGAATGGCATGGAATGGCATGGAATGGCATGGAATGGCATGGAATGGCATGGAATGGCATGGAATGGCATGGAATGGCATGGAATGGCATGGAATGGCATGGAATGGCATGGAATGGCATGGAATGGCATGGAATGGCATGGAATGGCATGGAATGACATGGAATGGCATGGAATGACATGGAATGACATGGAATGACATGGAATGGCATGGAATGGCATGGCACCGCATGGCACGGCATGGCACGGCATGGCACGGCATGGCACGGCATGGCACGGCATGGCACGGCATGGCACGGCATGGCACGGCATGGCACGGCATGGCACGGCATGGCACGGCATGGCACCGGCATGGCACGGCATGGCACCGGCATGGCACGGCATGGCACCGGCATGGCACGGCATTGAATGGCATTGAATGGCATGGAATGGCATGGAATGGCATGGAATGGCATGGAATGGCATGGAATGGCATGGAATGGCATGGAATGGCATGGAATGGCATGGAATGGCATGGAATGGCATGGAATGGCATGGAATGGCATGGAATGGCATGGAATGGCATGGAATGGCATGGAATGGCATGGAATGGCATGGAATGGCATGGAATGGCATGGAATGGCATGGAATGGCATGGAATGGCATGGAATGGCATGGAATGGCATGGAATGGCATGGAATGGCATGGAATGGCATGGAATGGCATGGAATGGCATGGAATGGCATGGAATGGCATGGAATGGCATGGAGTGGCATGGAATGGCATGGAATGGCATGGAATGGCATGGAATGGCATGGAATGGCATGGAATGACATGGAATGGCATGGAATGGCATGGAATGGCATGGAATGGCATGGAATGGCATGGAATGGCATGGCACCGCATGGCACGGCATGGCACGGCATGGCACGGCATGGCACGGCATGGCACGGCATGGCACGGCATGGCACGGCATGGCACGGCATGGCACCGGCATGGCACGGCATGGCACCGGCATGGCACGGCATGGCACGGCATGGCACCGGCATGGCACCGGCATGGCACGGCATGGCACCGGCATGGCACGGCATGGCACCGGCATGGCACGGCATGGCACCGGCATGGCACGGCATGGCACGGCATGGCACCGGCATGGCACGGCATGGCACCGGCATGGCACGGCATGGCACCGGCATGGCACCGGCATGGCACGGCATGGCACGGCATGGCACCGGCATGGCACGGCATGGCACCGGCATGGCACGGCATGGCACGGCATGGCACCGGCATGGCACGGCATGGCACCGGCATGGCACGGCATGGCACCGGCATGGCACGGCATGGCACGGCATGGCACCGGCATGGCACGGCATGGCACCGGCATGGCACGGCATGGCACCGGCATGGCACGGCATGGCACCGGCATGGCACGGCATGGCACCGGCATGGCACGGCATGGCACCGGCATGGCACGGCATGGCACCGGCATGTCACGGCATGGCACCGGCATGGCACGGCATGGCACCGGCATGGCACGGCATGGCACCGGCATGGCACGGCATGGCACCGGCATGGCACGGCATGCCACCGGCATGGCACGGCATGGCACGGCATGGCACGGCATGGCACGGCATGGCACGGCATGGCACGGCATGGCACGGCATGGCACGGCATGGCACGGCATGGCACGGCATGGCACCGGCATGGCACGGCATGGCACCGGCATGGCACGGCATGGCACCGGCATGGCACCGGCATGGCACGGCATGGCACCGGCATGGCACGGCATGGCACCGGCATGGCACGGCATGGCACCGGCATGGCACGGCATGGCACCGGCATGGCACGGCATGGCACCGGCATGGCACGGCATGGCACCGGCATGGCACGGCATGGCACCGGCATGGCACGGCATGGCACCGGCATGGCACGGCATGGCACCGGCATGGCACGGCATGGCACCGGCATGGCACGGCATGGAATGGCATGGAATGGCACGGCATGGCACCGGCATGGCACGGCATGGCACCGGCATGGCACGGCATGGCACCGGCATGGCACGGCATGGCACCGGCATGGCACCGGCATGGCACGGCATGGCACCGGCATGGCACGGCATGACACCGGCATGGCACCGGCATGGCACCGGCATGGCACCGGCATGGCACGGCATGGCACGGCATGGCCCGGCATTGAATGGCATGGAATGGCATGGAATGGCATGGAATGGCATGGAATGGCATGGAATGGCATGGAATGGCATGGAATGGCATGGAATGGCATGGAATGGCATGGAATGGCATGGAATGGCATGGAATGGCATGGAATGGCATGGAATGGCATGGAATGGCATGGAATGGCATGGAATGGCATGGAATGGCATGGAATGGCATGGAATGGCATGGAATGGCATGGAATGGCATGGCACCGGCATGGCACGGCATGGCACCGGCATGGCACGGCATGGCACCGGCATGGCACGGCATGGCACGGCATGGCACCGGCATGGCACGGCATGGCACCGGCATGGCACGGCATGGCACGGCATGGCACCGGCATGGCACGGCATGGCACCGGCATGGCACGGCATGGCACCGGCATGGCACGGCATGGCACCGGCATGGCACGGCATGGCACCGGCATGGCACGGCATGGCACCGGCATGGCACGGCATGGCACCGGCATGGCACGGCATGGCACCGGCATGGCACGGCATGGCACCGGCATGGCACGGCATGGAATGGCATGGAATGGCATGGAATGGCATGGAATGGCATGGAATGGCATGGAATGGCATGGAATGGCATGGAATGGCATGGAATGGCATGGAATGGCATGGAATGGCATGGAATGGCATGGAATGGCATGGAATGGCATGGAATGGCATGGAATGGCATGGAATGGCATGGAATGGCATGGCACCGCATGGCACGGCATGGCACCGGCATGGCACGGCATGGCACCGGCATGGCACGGCATGGCACCGGCATGGCACGGCATGGCACCGGCATGGCACGGCATGGCACCGGCATGGCACGGCATGGCACCGGCATGGCACGGCATGGCACCGGCATGGCACGGCATGGCACCGGCATGGCACGGCATGGCACCGGCATGGCACGGCATGGCACCGGCATGGCACGGCATGGCACCGGCATGGCACGGCATGGCACCGGCATGGCACGGCATGGCACCGGCATGGCACGGCATGGCACCGGCATGGCACGGCATGGCACCGGCATGGCACGGCATGGCACCGGCATGGCACGGCATGGCACCGGCATGGCACGGCATGGCACCGGCATGGCACGGCATGGCACGGGCATGGCACGGCATGGCACCGGCATGGCACGGCATGGCACCGGCATGGCACCGGCATGGCACCGGCATGGCACGGCATGGCACCGGCATGGCACGGCATGGCACCGGCATGGCACGGCATGGCACCGGCATGGCACGGCATGGCACCGGCATGGCACGGCATGGCACCGGCATGGCACGGCATGGCACCGGCATGTCACGGCATGGCACCGGCATGGCACGGCATGGCACCGGCATGGCACGGCATGGCACCGGCATGGCACGGCATGGCACCGGCATGGCACGGCATGGCACCGGCATGGCACGGCATGGCACCGGCATGGCACGGCATGGCACCGGCATGGCACGGCATGGCACCGGCATGGCACGGCATGGCACCGGCATGGCACGGCATGGCACCGGCATGGCACGGCATGGCACCGGCATGGCACGGCATGGCACCGGCATGGCACGGCATGGCACGGCATGGCACCGGCATGGCACGGCATGCCACCGGCATGGCACGGCATGGCACGGCATGGCACGGCATGGCACGGCATGGCACGGCATGGCACCGGCATGGCACGGCATGGCACCGGCATGGCACGGCATGGCACCGGCATGGCACCGGCATGGCACGGCATGACACCGGCATGGCACCGGCATGGCACCGGCATGGCACCGGCATGGCACGGCATGGCACGGCATGGCCCGGCATTGAATGGCATGGCCCGGCATTGAATGGCATGGAATGGCATGGAATGACATGGAATGGCATGGAATGGCATGGAATGGCATGGAATGGCATGGAATGGCATGGAATGGCATGGAATGGCATGGAATGGCATGGAATGGCATGGAATGGCATGGCACCGGCATGGCACGGCATGGCACCGGCATGGCACGGCATGGCACCGGCATGGCACGACATGGCACCGGCATGGCACGGCATGGCACCGGCATGGCACGGCATGGCACCGGCATGGCACGGCATGGCACCGGCATGGCACGGCATGGCACCGGCATGGCACGGCATGGCACCGGCATGGCACGGCATGGCACCGGCATGGCACGGCATGGCACCGGCATGGCACGGCATGGCACCGGCATGGCACCGGCATGGCACCGGCATGGCACGGCATGGCACCGGCATGGCACGGCATGGCACCGGCATGGCACGGCATGGCACCGGCATGGCACGGCATGGCACCGGCATGGCACGGCATGGCACCGGCATGGCACGGCATGGCACGGCATGGCACGGCATGGCATGGAATGGCATGGCACCGCATGGCCCGGCATGGCACGGCATGGCACGGCATGGCACGGCATGGCACGGCATGGCACGGCATGGCACGGCATGGCACGGCATGGCACGGCATGGCACGGCATGGCACGGCATGGCACGGCATGGCACGGCATGGCACGGCATGGCACGGCATGGCACGGCATGGCACGGCATGGCACGGCATGGCACGGCATGGCACGGCATGGCACGGCATGGCACGGCATGGCACGGCATGGCACGGCATGGCACGGCATGGCACGGCATGGCACGGCATGGCACGGCATGGCACGGCATGGCACGGCATGGCACGGCATGGCACGGCATGGCACGGCATGGCACGGCATGGCACCGGCATGGCACGGCATGGCACGGCATGGCACGGCATGGCACGGCATGGCACGGCATGGCACGGCATGGCACGGCATGGCACGGCATGCCACGGCATGGCACGGCATGGCACCGGCATGGCACGGCATGGCACCGGCATGGCACGGCATGGCACCGGCATGGCACCGGCATGGCACGGCATGGCACCGGCATGTCACGGCATGGCACCGGCATGTCACGGCATGGCACCGGCATGGCACGGCATGGCACCGGCATGGCACGGCATGGCACCGGCATGGCACGGCATGGCACCGGCATGGCACGGCATGGCACCGGCATGGCACCGGCATGGCACGGCATGGCACCGGCATGGCACCGGCATGGCACGGCATGCCACCGGCATGGCACGGCATGCCACCGGCATGGCACGGCATGCCACCGGCATGGCACGGCATGGCACGGCATGGCACCGGCATGGCACGGCATGGCACCGGCATGGCACGGCATGGCACCGGCATGGCACGGCATGGCACCGGCATGGCACGGCATGGCACCGGCATGGCACGGCATGGCACCGGCATGGCACGGCATGGCACCGGCATGGCACGGCATGGCACGGCATGGCACCGGCATGGCACGGCATGGCACCGGCATGGCACGGCATGGCACCGGCATGGCACGGCATGGCACCGGCATGGCACGGCATGGCACCGGCATGGCACGGCATGGCACCGGCATGGCACGGCATGGCACCGGCATGGCACGGCATGGCACCGGCATGGCACGGCATGGCACCGGCATGGCACGGCATGGCACCGGCATGGCACGGCATGGCACCGGCATGGCACGGCATGGCACCGGCATGGCACGGCATGGCACCGGCATGGCACGGCATGGCACCGGCATGGCACGGCATGGCACCGGCATGGCACGGCATGGCACCGGCATGGCACGGCATGGCACCGGCATGGCACGGCATGGCACCGGCATGGCACGGCATGGCACCGGCATGGCACGGCATGGCACCGGCATGGCACGGCATGGCACCGGCATGGCACGGCATGGCACCGGCATGGCACGGCATGGCACCGGCATGGCACGGCATGGCACCGGCATGGCACGGCATGGCACCGGCATGGCACGGCATGGCACCGGCATGGCACGGCATGGCACCGGCATGGCACGGCATGGCACCGGCATGGCACGGCATGGCACCGGCATGGCACGGCATGGCACCGGCATGGCACGGCATGGCACCGGCATGGCACGGCATGGCACCGGCATGGCACGGCATGGCACCGGCATGGAATGGCACGGCATGGCACCGGCATGGCACGGCATGGCACCGGCATGGCACGGCATGGCACCGGCATGGCACGGCATGGCACCGGCATGGCACGGCATGGCACGGCATGGCACCGGCATGGCACGGCATGGCACCGGCATGGCACGGCATGGCACCGGCATGGCACGGCATGACACCGGCATGGCACCGGCATGGCACCGGCATGGCACCGGCATGGCACGGCATGGCACGGCATGGCCCGGCATTGAATGGCATGGAATGGCATGGAATGGCATGGAATGGCATGGAATGGCATGGAATGGCATGGAATGGCATGGAATGGCATGGAATGGCATGGAATGGCATGGAATGGCATGGAATGGCATGGCACCGGCATGGCACGGCATGGCACCGGCATGGCACGGCATGGCACCGGCATGGCACGGCATGGCACCGGCATGGCACGGCATGGCACCGGCATGGCACGGCATGGCACCGGCATGGCACGGCATGGCACCGGCATGGCACGGCATGGCACCGGCATGGCACGGCATGGCACCGGCATGGCACGGCATGGCACCGGCATGGCACGGCATGGCACGGCATGGCACCGGCATGGCACGGCATGGCACCGGCATGGCACCGGCATGGCACGGCATGGCACGGCATTGAATGGCATGGAATGGCATGGAATGGCATGGAATGGCATGGAATGGCATGGAATGGCATGGAATGGCATGGAATGGCATGGAATGGCATGGAATGGCATGGAATGGCATGGAATGGCATGGAATGGCATGGAATGGCATGGAATGGCATGGAATGGCATGGAATGGCATGGATTGGCATGGAATGGCATGGAATGGCATGGAATGGCATGGAATGGCATGGAATGGCATGGAATGGCATGGAATAGCATGGAATGGCATGGAATGGCATGGAATGGCATGGAATGGCATGGAATGGCATGGAATGGCATGGAATGGCATGGAATGGCATGGAATGGCATGGAATGGCATGGAATGGCATGGAATGGCATGGAATGGCATGGAATGGCATGGAATGGCATGGAATGGCATGGAATGGCATGGAATGGCATGGAATGGCATGGAATGGCATGGAATGGCATGGAATGGCATGGAATGGCATGGAATGGCATGGAATGGCATGGAATGGCATGGAATGGCATGGAATGGCATGGAATGGCATGGCACCGGCATGGCACGGCATGGCACGCCATGGCACGGCATGGCACCGGCATGGCACGGCATGGCACCGGCATGGCACGGCATGGCACCGGCATGGCACGGCATGGCACCGGCATGGCACGGCATGGCACCGGCATGGCACGGCATGGCACCGGCATGGCACGGCATGGCACCGGCATGGCACGGCATGGCACCGGCATGGCACCGGCATGGCACGGCATGGCACCGGCATGGCACGGCATGGCACCGGCATGGCACGGCATGGCACCGGCATGGCACGGCATGGCACCGGCATGGCACGGCATGGCACCGGCATGGCACCGGCATGGCACGGCATGGCACCGGCGTGGCACGGCATGGCACCGGCGTGGCACGGCATGGCACCGGCATGGCACGGCATGGCACGGCATGGCACCGGCATGGCACGGCATGGCACCGGCATGGCACGGCATGGCACCGGCATGGCACGGCATGGCACGGCATGGCACGGCATGGCACCGGCATGGCACGGCATGGCACCGGCATGGCACGGCATGCCACCGGCATGGCACGGCATGCCACCGGCATGGCACCGGCATGGCACGGCATGGCACCGGCATGGCACGGCATGGCACCGGCATGGCACGGCATGGCACCGGCATGTCACGGCATGGCACCGGCATGGCACGGCATGGCACCGGCATGGCACGGCATGGCACCGGCATGGCACGGCATGGCACGGCATGGCACGGCATGGCACGGCATGGCACCGGCATGGCACGGCATGGCACCGGCATGGCACGGCATGGCACCGGCATGGCACGGCATGGCACCGGCATGGCACGGCATGGCACCGGCATGGCACGGCATGGCACCGGCATGGCACGGCATGGCACCGGCATGGCACGGCATGGCACCGGCATGGCACGGCATGGCACCGGCATGGCACGGCATGGCACGGCATGGCACGGCATGGCACCGGCATGGCACGGCATGGCACGGCATGGCACCGGCATGGCACGGCATGGCACCGGCATGGCACCGGCATGGCACCGGCATGGCACGGCATGGCACGGCATTGAATGGCATGGAATGGCATGGAATGGCATGGAATGGCATGGAATGGCATGGAATGGCATGGAATGGCATGGAATGGCATGGAATGGCATGGAATGGCATGGAATGGCATGGAATGGCATGGAATGGCATGGAATGGCATGGAATGGCATGGAATGGCATGGAATGGCATGGAATGGCATGGAATGGCATGGAATGGCATGGAATGGCATGGAATGGCATGGAATGGCATGGAATGGCATGGAATGGCATGGAATGGCATGGAATGGCATGGAATGGCATGGAATGGCATGGAATGGCATGGAATGGCATGGAATGGCATGGAATGGCATGGAATGGCATGGCACCGCATGGCACGGCATGGCACGGCATGGCACGGCATGGCACGGCATGGCACCGGCATGGCACGGCATGGCACCGGCATGGCACGGCATGGCACGGCATGGCACCGGCATGGCACCGGCATGGCACGGCATGGCACGGCATGGCACGGCATGGCACGGCATGGCACCGGCATGGCACGGCATGGCACGGCATGGCACGGCATGGCACGGCATGGCACGGCATGGCACCGGCATGGCACGGCATGGCACCGGCATGGCACGGCATGGCACCGGCATGGCACGGCATTGAATGGCATTGAATGGCATGGAATGGCATGGAATGGCATGGAATGGCATGGAATGGCATGGAATGGCATGGAATGGCATGGAATGGCATGGAATGGCATGGAATGGCATGGAATGGCATGGAATGGCATGGAATGGCATGGAATGGCATGGAATGGCATGGAATGGCATGGAATGGCATGGAATGGCATGGAATGGCATGGAATGGCATGGAATGGCATGGAATGGCATGGAATGGCATGGAATGGCATGGAATGGCATGGAATGGCATGGAATGGCATGGAATGGCATGGAATGGCATGGAATGGCATGGAATGGCATGGAGTGGCATGGAATGGCATGGAATGGCATGGAATGGCATGGAATGGCATGGAATGGCATGGAATGACATGGAATGGCATGGAATGGCATGGAATGGCATGGAATGGCATGGAATGGCATGGAATGGCATGGCACCGCATGGCACGGCATGGCACGGCATGGCACGGCATGGCACGGCATGGCACGGCATGGCACGGCATGGCACGGCATGGCACGGCATGGCACCGGCATGGCACGGCATGGCACCGGCATGGCACGGCATGGCACGGCATGGCACCGGCATGGCACCGGCATGGCACGGCATGGCACCGGCATGGCACGGCATGGCACCGGCATGGCACGGCATGGCACGGCATGGCACCGGCATGGCACGGCATGGCACCGGCATGGCACGGCATGGCACCGGCATGGCACCGGCATGGCACGGCATGGCACGGCATGGCACCGGCATGGCACGGCATGGCACCGGCATGGCACGGCATGGCACGGCATGGCACCGGCATGGCACGGCATGGCACCGGCATGGCACGGCATGGCACCGGCATGGCACGGCATGGCACCGGCATGGCACGGCATGGCACCGGCATGGCACGGCATGGCACCGGCATGGCACGGCATGGCACCGGCATGGCACGGCATGGCACCGGCATGGCACGGCATGGCACCGGCATGTCACGGCATGGCACCGGCATGGCACGGCATGGCACCGGCATGGCACGGCATGGCACCGGCATGGCACGGCATGGCACCGGCATGGCACGGCATGCCACCGGCATGGCACGGCATGGCACGGCATGGCACGGCATGGCACGGCATGGCACGGCATGGCACGGCATGGCACGGCATGGCACGGCATGGCACGGCATGGCACCGGCATGGCACGGCATGGCACCGGCATGGCACGGCATGGCACCGGCATGGCACCGGCATGGCACGGCATGGCACCGGCATGGCACGGCATGGCACCGGCATGGCACGGCATGGCACCGGCATGGCACGGCATGGCACCGGCATGGCACGGCATGGCACCGGCATGGCACGGCATGGCACCGGCATGGCACGGCATGGCACCGGCATGGCACGGCATGGCACCGGCATGGCACGGCATGGCACCGGCATGGCACGGCATGGAATGGCATGGAATGGCACGGCATGGCACCGGCATGGCACGGCATGGCACCGGCATGGCACGGCATGGCACCGGCATGGCACGGCATGGCACCGGCATGGCACCGGCATGGCACGGCATGGCACCGGCATGGCACGGCATGACACCGGCATGGCACCGGCATGGCACCGGCATGGCACCGGCATGGCACGGCATGGCACGGCATGGCCCGGCATTGAATGGCATGGAATGGCATGGAATGGCATGGAATGGCATGGAATGGCATGGAATGGCATGGAATGGCATGGAATGGCATGGAATGGCATGGAATGGCATGGAATGGCATGGAATGGCATGGAATGGCATGGAATGGCATGGAATGGCATGGAATGGCATGGAATGGCATGGAATGGCATGGCACCGGCATGGCACGGCATGGCACCGGCATGGCACGGCATGGCACCGGCATGGCACGGCATGGCACGGCATGGCACCGGCATGGCACGGCATGGCACCGGCATGGCACGGCATGGCACGGCATGGCACGGCATGGCACGGCATGGCACCGGCATGGCACGGCATGGCACCGGCATGGCACGGCATGGCACCGGCATGGCACGGCATGGCACCGGCATGGCACGGCATGGCACCGGCATGGCACGGCATGGCACCGGCATGGCACGGCATGGCACCGGCATGGCACGGCATGGCACCGGCATGGCACGGCATGGAATGGCATGGAATGGCATGGAATGGCATGGAATGGCATGGAATGGCATGGAATGGCATGGAATGGCATGGAATGGCATGGAATGGCATGGAATGGCATGGAATGGCATGGAATGGCATGGAATGGCATGGAATGGCATGGAATGGCATGGAATGGCATGGAATGGCATGGCACCGCATGGCACGGCATGGCACCGGCATGGCACGGCATGGCACCGGCATGGCACGGCATGGCACCGGCATGGCACGGCATGGCACCGGCATGGCACGGCATGGCACCGGCATGGCACGGCATGGCACCGGCATGGCACGGCATGGCACCGGCATGGCACGGCATGGCACCGGCATGGCACGGCATGGCACCGGCATGGCACGGCATGGCACCGGCATGGCACGGCATGGCACCGGCATGGCACGGCATGGCACCGGCATGGCACGGCATGGCACCGGCATGGCACGGCATGGCACCGGCATGGCACGGCATGGCACCGGCATGGCACGGCATGGCACCGGCATGGCACGGCATGGCACCGGCATGGCACGGCATGGCACCGGCATGGCACGGCATGGCACCGGCATGGCACGGCATGGCACCGGCATGGCACGGCATGGCACCGGCATGGCACGGCATGGCACGGGCATGGCACGGCATGGCACCGGCATGGCACGGCATGGCACCGGCATGGCACCGGCATGGCACCGGCATGGCACGGCATGGCACCGGCATGGCACGGCATGGCACCGGCATGGCACGGCATGGCACCGGCATGGCACGGCATGGCACCGGCATGGCACGGCATGGCACCGGCATGGCACGGCATGGCACCGGCATGTCACGGCATGGCACCGGCATGGCACGGCATGGCACCGGCATGGCACGGCATGGCACCGGCATGGCACGGCATGGCACCGGCATGGCACGGCATGGCACCGGCATGGCACGGCATGGCACCGGCATGGCACGGCATGGCACCGGCATGGCACGGCATGGCACCGGCATGGCACGGCATGGCACCGGCATGGCACGGCATGGCACCGGCATGGCACGGCATGGCACCGGCATGGCACGGCATGGCACCGGCATGGCACGGCATGGCACGGCATGGCACCGGCATGGCACGGCATGCCACCGGCATGGCACGGCATGGCACGGCATGGCACGGCATGGCACGGCATGGCACGGCATGGCACCGGCATGGCACGGCATGGCACCGGCATGGCACGGCATGGCACCGGCATGGCACCGGCATGGCACGGCATGACACCGGCATGGCACCGGCATGGCACCGGCATGGCACCGGCATGGCACGGCATGGCACGGCATGGCCCGGCATTGAATGGCATGGCCCGGCATTGAATGGCATGGAATGGCATGGAATGACATGGAATGGCATGGAATGGCATGGAATGGCATGGAATGGCATGGAATGGCATGGAATGGCATGGAATGGCATGGAATGGCATGGAATGGCATGGAATGGCATGGCACCGGCATGGCACGGCATGGCACCGGCATGGCACGGCATGGCACCGGCATGGCACGACATGGCACCGGCATGGCACGGCATGGCACCGGCATGGCACGGCATGGCACCGGCATGGCACGGCATGGCACCGGCATGGCACGGCATGGCACCGGCATGGCACGGCATGGCACCGGCATGGCACGGCATGGCACCGGCATGGCACGGCATGGCACCGGCATGGCACGGCATGGCACCGGCATGGCACCGGCATGGCACCGGCATGGCACGGCATGGCACCGGCATGGCACGGCATGGCACCGGCATGGCACGGCATGGCACCGGCATGGCACGGCATGGCACCGGCATGGCACGGCATGGCACCGGCATGGCACGGCATGGCACGGCATGGCACGGCATGGCATGGAATGGCATGGCACCGCATGGCCCGGCATGGCACGGCATGGCACGGCATGGCACGGCATGGCACGGCATGGCACGGCATGGCACGGCATGGCACGGCATGGCACGGCATGGCACGGCATGGCACGGCATGGCACGGCATGGCACGGCATGGCACGGCATGGCACGGCATGGCACGGCATGGCACGGCATGGCACGGCATGGCACGGCATGGCACGGCATGGCACGGCATGGCACGGCATGGCACGGCATGGCACGGCATGGCACGGCATGGCACGGCATGGCACGGCATGGCACGGCATGGCACGGCATGGCACGGCATGGCACGGCATGGCACGGCATGGCACGGCATGGCACGGCATGGCACGGCATGGCACGGCATGGCACCGGCATGGCACGGCATGGCACGGCATGGCACGGCATGGCACGGCATGGCACGGCATGGCACGGCATGGCACGGCATGGCACGGCATGCCACGGCATGGCACGGCATGGCACCGGCATGGCACGGCATGGCACCGGCATGGCACGGCATGGCACCGGCATGGCACGGCATGGCACCGGCATGGCACGGCATGGCACCGGCATGGCACGGCATGGCACCGGCATGGCACGGCATGGCACCGGCATGGCACGGCATGGCACCGGCATGGAATGGCATTGAATGGCATGGAATGGCATGGAATGGCATGGAATGGCATGGAATGGGATGGAATGGCATGGAATGGCATCGAATGGCATGGAATGGCATGGAATGGCATGGAATGGCATGGAATGGCATGGAATGGCATGGAATGGCATGGAATGGCATGGAATGGCATGGAATGGCATGGAATGGCATGGAATGGCATGGAATGGCATGGAATGGCATGGAATGGCATGGAATGGCATGGAATGGCATGGAATGGCATGGAATGGCATGGAATGATATGGAATGGCATGGAATGGCATGGAATGGCATGGAATGGCATGGAATGGCATGGCACCGCATGGCACGGCATGGCACGGCATGGCACCGGCATGGCACGGCATGGCACCGGCATGGCACGGCATGGCACCGGCATGGCACGGCATGGCACCGGCATGGCACGGCATGGCACCGGCATGGCACGGCATGGCACCGGCATGGCACGGCATGGCACCGGCATGGCACCGGCATGGCACGGCATGGCACCGGCATGGCACCGGCATGGCACGGCATGGCACCGGCATGGCACGGCATGGCACCGGCATGGCACGGCATGGCACCGGCATGGCACGGCATGGCACCGGCATGGCACGGCATGGCACCGGCATGGCACGGCATGGCACCGGCATGGCACGGCATGGCACCGGCATGGCACGGCATGGCACCGGCATGGCACGGCATGGCACCGGCATGGCACGGCATTGAATGGCATGGAATGGCATTGAATGGCATGGAATGGCATGGAATGGCATGGAATGGCATGGAATGGCATGGAATGGCATGGAATGGCATGGAATGGCATGGAATGGCATGGAATGGCATGGAATGGCATGGAATGGCATGGAATGGCATGGAATGGCATGGAATGGCATGGAACGGCATGGCACCGGCATGGCACGGCATGGCACCGGCATGGCACGGCATGGCACCGGCATGGCACGGCATGGCACCGGCATGGCACGGCATGGCACGGCATGGCACCGGCATGGCACGGCATGGCACCGGCATGGCACGGCATGGCACCGGCATTGAATGGCATGGAATGGCATGGAATGGCATGGAATGGCATGGAATGGCATGGAATGGCATGGAATGGCATGGAATGGCATGGAATGGCATGGAATGGCATGGAATGGCATGGAATGGCATGGAATGGCATGGAATGGCATGGAATGGCATGGAATGGCATGGAATGGCATGGAATGGCATGGAATGGCATGGAATGGCATGGAATGGCATGGAATGGCATGGAATGGCATGGAATGGCATGGAATGGCATGGAATGGCATGGAATGGCATGGAATGGCATGGAATGGCATGGAATGGCATGGAATGGCATGGAATGGCATGGAATGGCATGGAATGGCATGGAATGGCATGGAATGGCATGGAATGGCATGGCACCGGCATGGCACGGCATGGCACCGGCATGGCACGGCATGGCACCGGCATGGCACGGCATGGCACCGGCATGGCACGGCATGGCACCGGCATGGCACGGCATGGCACCGGCATGGCACGGCATGGCACCGGCATGGCACGGCATGGCACCGGCATGGCACGGCATGGCACCGGCATGGCACGGCATGGCACCGGCATGGCACGGCATGGCACCGGCATGGCACGGCATGGCACCGGCATGGCACGGCATGGCACCGGCATGGCACGGCATGGCACCGGCATGGCACGGCATGGCACCGGCATGGCACGGCATGGCACCGGCATGGCACGGCATGGCACCGGCATGGCACGGCATGGCACCGGCATGGCACGGCACCGGCATGGCACGGCATGGCACCGGCATGGCACGGCATGGCACCGGCATGGCACGGCATGGCACCGGCATGGCACGGCATGGCACCGGCATGGCACGGCATGGCACCGGCATGGCACGGCATGGCACCGGCATGGCACGGCATGGCACCGGCATGGCACGGCATGGCACCGGCATGGCACGGCATGGCACCGGCATGGCACGGCATGGCACCGGCATGGCACGGCATGGCACCGGCATGGCACGGCATGGCACCGGCATGGCACGGCATGGCACCGGCATGGCACGGCATGGCACCGGCATGGCACGGCATGGCACCGGCATGGCACGGCATGGCACCGGCATGGCACGGCATGGCACCGGCATGGCACGGCATGGCACCGGCATGGCACGGCATGGCACCGGCATGGCACGGCATGGCACGGCATGGCACCGGCATGGCACGGCATGCCACCGGCATGGCACGGCATGGCACGGCATGGCACGGCATGGCACGGCATGGCACCGGCATGGCACGGCATGGCACCGGCATGGCACCGGCATGGCACGGCATGACACCGGCATGGCACCGGCATGGCACCGGCATGGCACCGGCATGGCACCGGCATGGCACCGGCATGGCACCGGCATGGCACGGCATGGCACGGCATGGCCCGGCATGGAATGGCATGGAATGGCATGGAATGGCATGGAATGGCATGGAATGGCATGGAATGGCATGGAATGGCATGGAATGGCATGGAATGGCATGGAATGGCATGGCACCGGCATGGCACGGCATGGCACCGGCATGGCACGGCATGGCACCGGCATGGCACGGCATGGCACCGGCATGGCACGGCATGGCACCGGCATGGCACGGCATGGCACCGGCATGGCACGGCATGGCACCGGCATGGCACGGCATGGCACCGGCATGGCACGGCATGGCACCGGCATGGCACGGCATGGCACCGGCATGGCACGGCATGGCACCGGCATGGCACGGCATGGCACCGGCATGGCACGGCATGGCACCGGCATGGCACGGCATGGCACCGGCATGGCACGGCATGGAATGGCATGGAATGGCACGGCATGGCACCGGCATGGCACGGCATGGCACCGGCATGGCACGGCATGGCACCGGCATGGCACGGCATGGCACCGGCATGGCACGGCATGGCACGGCATGGCACCGGCATGGCACGGCATGGCACCGGCATGGCACGGCATGACACCGGCATGGCACCGGCATGGCACCGGCATGGCACCGGCATGGCACGGCATGGCACGGCATGGCCCGGCATTGAATGGCATGGAATGGCATGGAATGGCATGGAATGGCATGGAATGGCATGGAATGGCATGGAATGGCATGGAATGGCATGGAATGGCATGGAATGGCATGGAATGGCATGGAATGGCATGGAATGGCATGGAATGGCATGGAATGGCATGGAATGGCATGGAATGGCATGGAATGGCATGGAATGGCATGGAATGGCATGGAATGGCATGGAATGACATGGAATGGCATGGAATGGCATGGAATGGCATGGCACCGCATGGCACGGCATGGCACGGCATGGCACGGCATGGCACGGCATGGCACCGGCATGGCACGGCATGGCACCGGCATGGCACGGCATGGCACGGCATGGCACCGGCATGGCACCGGCATGGCACGGCATGGCACGGCATGGCACGGCATGGCACGGCATGGCACCGGCATGGCACGGCATGGCACCGGCATGGCACGGCATGGCACCGGCATGGCACGGCATGGCACGGCATTGAATGGCATGGAATGGCATGGAATGGCATGGAATGGCATGGAATGGCATGGAATGGCATGGAATGGCATGGATTGGCATGGAATGGCATGGAATGGCATGGAATGGCATGGAATGGCATGGAATGGCATGGAATAGCATGGAATGGCATGGAATGGCATGGAATGGCATGGAATGGCATGGAATGGCATGGAATGGCATGGAATGGCATGGAATGGCATGGAATGGCATGGAATGGCATGGAATGGCATGGAATGGCATGGAATGGCATGGAATGGCATGGAATGGCATGGAATGGCATGGAATGGCATGGAATGGCATGGAATGGCATGGAATGGCATGGAATGGCATGGAATGGCATGGAATGGCATGGCACCGGCATGGCACGGCATGGCACGCCATGGCACGGCATGGCACCGGCATGGCACGGCATGGCACCGGCATGGCACGGCATGGCACCGGCATGGCACGGCATGGCACCGGCATGGCACGGCATGGCACCGGCATGGCACGGCATGGCACCGGCATGGCACGGCATGGCACCGGCATGGCACCGGCATGGCACGGCATGGCACCGGCATGGCACGGCATGGCACCGGCATGGCACGGCATGGCACCGGCATGGCACGGCATGGCACGGCATGGCACCGGCATGGCACGGCATGGCACCGGCATGGCACCGGCATGGCACGGCATGGCACCGGCGTGGCACGGCATGGCACCGGCGTGGCACGGCATGGCACCGGCATGGCACGGCATGGCACCGGTATGGCACCGGCATGGCACGGCATGGCACCGGCATGGCACGGCATGGCACCGGCATGGCACGGCATGGCACGGCATGGCACGGCATGGCACCGGCATGGCACGGCATGGCACCGGCATGGCACGGCATGCCACCGGCATGGCACGGCATGCCACCGGCATGGCACCGGCATGGCACGGCATGGCACCGGCATGGCACGGCATGGCACCGGCATGGCACGGCATGGCACCGGCATGTCACGGCATGGCACCGGCATGGCACGGCATGGCACCGGCATGGCACGGCATGGCACCGGCATGGCACGGCATGGCACCGGCATGGCACGGCATGGCACCGGCATGGCACCGGCATGGCACGGCATGGCACGGCATGGCACGGCATGGCACGGCATGGCACGGCATGGCACGGCATGGCACGGCATGGCACCGGCATGGCACGGCATGGCACCGGCATGGCACGGCATGGCACCGGCATGGCACGGCATGGCACCGGCATGGCACGGCATGGCACCGGCATGGCACGGCATGGCACCGGCATGGCACGGCATGGCACCGGCATGGCACGGCATGGCACCGGCATGGCACGGCATGGCACCGGCATGGCACGGCATGGCACCGGCATGGCACGGCATGACACCGGCATGGCACCGGCATGGCACCGGCATGGCACCGGCATGGCACCGGCATGGCACCGGCATGGCACGGCATGGCCCGGCATGGCACGGCATGGCCCGGCATTGAATGGCATGGAATGGCATGGAATGGCATGGAATGGCATGGAATGGCATGGAATGGCATGGAATGGCATGGAATGGCATGGAATGGCATGGAATGACATGGAATGGCATGGAATGGCATGGAATGGCATGGAATGGCATGGAATGGCATGGAATGGCATGGAATGGCATGGAATGGCATGGAATGGCATGGAATGGCATGGAATGGCATGGAATGGCATGGAATGGCATGGAATGGCATGGAATGGCATGGAATGGCATGGAATGGCATGGCACCGGCATGGCACGGCATGGCACGCCATGGCACGGCATGGCACGCCATGGCACGGCATGGCACGCCATGGCACGGCATGGCACCGGCATGGCACGGCATGGCACCGGCATGGCACGGCATGGCACCGGCATGGCACGGCATGGCACCGGCATGGCACGGCATGGCACCGGCATGGCACGGCATGGCACCGGCATGGCACGGCATGGCACCGGCATGGCACGGCATGGCACCGGCATGGCACCGGCATGGCACGGCATGGCACCGGCATGGCACGGCATGGCACCGGCATGGCACGGCATGGCACCGGCATGGCACGGCATGGCACGGCATGGCACGGCATGGCACGGCATGGCACCGGCATGGCACGGCATGGCACCGGCATGGCACCGGCATGGCACGGCATGGCACCGGCGTGGCACGGCATGGCACCGGCATGGCACGGCATGGCACCGGCATGGCACCGGCATGGCACCGGCATGGCACCGGCATGGCACGGTATGGCACCGGCATGGCACGGCATGGCACCGGCATGGCACGGCATGGCACCGGCATGGCACGGCATGGCACCGGCATGGCACGGCATGGCACGGCATGGCACGGCATGGCACCGGCATGGCACGGCATGGCACGGCATGCCACCGGCATGGCACCGGCATGGCACGGCATGGCACCGGCATGGCACGGCATGGCACCGGCATGGCACGGCATGGCACCGGCATGTCACGGCATGGCACCGGCATGGCACGGCATGGCACCGGCATGGCATGGCATGGCACCGGCATGGCACGGCATGGCACCGGCATGGCACGGCATGGCACCGGCATGGCACGGCATGGCACCGGCATGGCACGGCATGGCACCGGCATGGCACGGCATGGCACCGGCATGGCACGGCATGGCACGGCATGGAATGGCACGGCATGGCACCGGCATGGCACGGCATGGCACCGGCATGGCACGGCATGGCACCGGCATGGCACGGCATGGCACGGCATGGCACCGGCATGGCACGGCATGGCACCGGCATGGCACGGCATGACACCGGCATGGCACCGGCATGGCACCGGCATGGCACCGGCATGGCACGGCATGGCACGGCATGGCCCGGCATTGAATGGCATGGAATGGCATGGAATGGCATGGAATGGCATGGAATGGCATGGAATGGCATGGAATGGCATGGAATGACATGGAATGGCATGGAATGGCATGGAATGGCATGGAATGGCATGGAATGGCATGGAATGGCATGGAATGGCATGGAATGGCATGGAATGGCATGGAATGGCATGGAATGGCATGGAATGGCATGGAATGGCATGGAATGGCATGGAATGGCATGGAATGGCATGGAATGGCATGGAATGGCATGGAATGGCATGGAATGGCATGGAATGGCATGGAATGGCATGGAATGGCATGGAATGGCATGGAATGGCATGGAATGGCATGGAATGGCATGGAATGGCATGGAATGGCATGGAATGGCATGGAATGGCATGGAATGGCATGGAATGGCATGGAATGGCATGGAATGGCATGGAATGGCATGGAATGGCATGGAATGGCATGGCACCGGCATGGCACGGCATGGCACCGGCATGGCACGGCATGGCACCGGCATGGCACGGCATGGCACCGGCATGGCACGGCATGGCACCGGCATGGCACGGCATGGCACCGGCATGGCACGGCATGGCACCGGCATGGCACGGCATGGCACCGGCATGGCACGGCATGGCACCGGCATGGCACGGCATGGCACCGGCATGGCACGGCATGGCACCGGCATGGCACGGCATGGCACCGGCATGGCACGGCATGGCACCGGCATGGCACGGCATGGCACCGGCATGGCACGGCATGGCACCGGCATGGCACCGGCATGTCACGGCATGGCACCGGCATGGCACGGCATGGCACCGGCATGGCACGGCATGGCACCGGCATGGCACGGCATGGCACCGGCATGGCACGGCATGGCACCGGCATGGCACGGCATGGCACGGCATGGCACCGGCATGGCACGGCATGGCACCGGCATGGCACGGCATGGCACGGCATGGCACGGCATGGCACGGCATGGCACCGGCATGGCACGGCATGGCACCGGCATGGCACGGCATGGCACCGGCATGGCACGGCATGGCACCGGCATGGCACGGCATGGCACCGGCATGGCACGGCATGGCACCGGCATGGCACGGCATGGCACCGGCATGGCACGGCATGGCACCGGCATGGCACGGCATGGAATGGCATGGCACGGCATGGAATGGCATGGAATGGCATGGAATGGCATGGAATGGCATGGAATGGCATGGAATGGCATGGAATGGCATGGAATGGCATGGAATGGCATGGAATGGCATGGAATGGCATGGAATGGCATGGAATGGCATGGAATGGCATGGAATGGCATGGAATGGCATGGAATGGCATGGAATGGCATGGAATGGCATGGAATGGCATGGAATGGCATGGAATGGCATGGAATGGCATGGAATGGCATGGAATGGCATGGAATGGCATGGAATGGCATGGAATGGCATGGAATGGCATGGAATGGCATGGAATGGCATGGAATGGCATGGAATGGCATGGAATGGCATGGAATGGCATGGAATGGCATGGAATGGCATGGAATGGCATGGAATGGCATGGAATGGCATGGAATGGCATGGAATGACATGGAATGGCATGGAATGACATGGAATGACATGGAATGACATGGAATGGCATGGAATGGCATGGCACCGCATGGCACGGCATGGCACGGCATGGCACCGGCATGGCACCGGCATGGCACGGCATGGCACCGGCATGGCACGGCATGGCACCGGCATGTCACGGCATGGCACCGGCATGGCACGGCATGGCACCGGCATGGCACGGCATGGCACCGGCATGGCACGGCATGGCACCGGCATGGCACGGCATGGCACCGGCATGGCACGGCATGGCACGGCATGGCACCGGCATGGCACGGCATGGCACGGCATGGCACGGCATGGCACGGCATGGCACGGCATGGCACGGCATGGCACGGCATGGCACCGGCATGGCACGGCATGGCACCGGCATGGCACGGCATGGCACCGGCATGGCACGGCATGGCACCGGCATGGCACGGCATGGCACCGGCATGGCACGGCATGGCACCGGCATGGCACGGCATGGCACCGGCATGGCACGGCATGGCACCGGCATGGCACGGCATGGCACCGGCATGGCACGGCATGGCACCGGCATGGCACGGCATGGCACCGGCATGGCACGGCATGGCACCGGCATGGCACGGCATGGCACCGGCATGGCACGGCATGGCACCGGCATGGCACGGCATGGCACCGGCATGGCACGGCATGGCACCGGCATGGCACGGCATGGCACCGGCATGGCACGGCATGGCACCGGCATGGCACGGCATGGCACCGGCATGGCACGGCATGGCACCGGCATGGCACGGCATGGCACCGGCATGGCACGGCATGGCACCGGCATGTCACGGCATGGCACCGGCATGGCACGGCATGGCACCGGCATGGCACGGCATGGCACCGGCATGGCACGGCATGGCACCGGCATGGCACGGCATGGCACCGGCATGGCACGGCATGGCACCGGCATGGCACCGGCATGGCACCGGCATGGCACCGGCATGGCACGGCATGGCACCGGCATGGCACCGGCATGGCACGGCATGCCACCGGCATGGCACGGCATGCCACCGGCATGGCACGGCATGCCACCGGCATGGCACGGCATGCCACCGGCATGGCACGGCATGGCACGGCATGGCACCGGCATGGCACGGCATGGCACCGGCATGGCACGGCATGGCACCGGCATGGCACGGCATGGCACCGGCATGGCACGGCATGGCACCGGCATGGCACGGCATGGCACCGGCATGGCACGGCATGGCACCGGCATGGCACGGCATGGCACCGGCATGGCACGGCATGGCACGGCATGGCACCGGCATGGCACGGCATGGCACCGGCATGGCACGGCATGGCACCGGCATGGCACGGCATGGCACCGGCATGGCACGGCATGGCACCGGCATGGCACGGCATGGCACCGGCATGGCACGGCATGGCACCGGCATGGCACGGCATGGCACCGGCATGGCACGGCATGGCACCGGCATGGCACGGCATGGCACCGGCATGGCACGGCATGGCACCGGCATGGCACGGCATGGCACCGGCATGGCACGGCATGGCACCGGCATGGCACGGCATGGAATGGCATGGAATGGCACGGCATGGCACCGGCATGGCACGGCATGGCACCGGCATGGCACGGCATGGCACCGGCATGGCACGGCATGGCACGGCATGGCACCGGCATGGCACGGCATGGCACCGGCATGGCACGGCATGACACCGGCATGGCACCGGCATGGCACCGGCATGGCACCGGCATGGCACGGCATGGCACGGCATGGCCCGGCATTGAATGGCATGGAATGGCATGGAATGGCATGGAATGGCATGGAATGGCATGGAATGGCATGGAATGGCATGGAATGGCATGGAATGGCATGGAATGGCATGGCACCGGCATGGCACGGCATGGCACCGGCATGGCACGGCATGGCACCGGCATGGCACGGCATGGCACCGGCATGGCACGGCATGGCACCGGCATGGCACGGCATGGCACCGGCATGGCACGGCATGGCACCGGCATGGCACGGCATGGCACCGGCATGGCACGGCATGGCACCGGCATGGCACGGCATGGCACCGGCATGGCACGGCATGGCACCGGCATGGCACGGCATGGCACGGCATGGCACCGGCATGGCACGGCATGGCACCGGCATGGCACCGGCATGGCACGGCATGGCACGGCATTGAATGGCATGGAATGGCATGGAATGGCATGGAATGGCATGGAATGGCATGGAATGGCATGGAATGGCATGGAATGGCATGGAATGGCATGGAATGGCATGGAATGGCATGGAATGGCATGGAATGGCATGGAATGGCATGGAATGGCATGGAATGGCATGGAATGGCATGGAATGGCATGGAATGGCATGGAATGGCATGGAATGGCATGGAATGGCATGGAATGGCATGGAATGGCATGGAATGGCATGGAATGGCATGGAATGACATGGAATGGCATGGAATGGCATGGAATGGCATGGCACCGCATGGCACGGCATGGCACGGCATGGCACGGCATGGCACGGCATGGCACCGGCATGGCACGGCATGGCACCGGCATGGCACGGCATGGCACGGCATGGCACCGGCATGGCACCGGCATGGCACGGCATGGCACGGCATGGCACGGCATGGCACGGCATGGCACCGGCATGGCACGGCATGGCACCGGCATGGCACGGCATGGCACCGACATGGCACCGGCATGGCACCGGCATGGCACGGCATGGCACGGCATTGAATGGCATGGAATGGCATGGAATGGCATGGAATGGCATGGAATGGCATGGAATGGCATGGATTGGCATGGAATGGCATGGAATGGCATGGAATGGCATGGAATGGCATGGAATGGCATGGAATAGCATGGAATGGCATGGAATGGCATGGAATGGCATGGAATGGCATGGAATGGCATGGAATGGCATGGAATGGCATGGAATGGCATGGAATGGCATGGAATGGCATGGAATGGCATGGAATGGCATGGAATGGCATGGAATGGCATGGAATGGCATGGAATGGCATGGAATGGCATGGACTGGCATGGCACCGGCATGGCACGGCATGGCACGCCATGGCACGGCATGGCACCGGCATGGCACGGCATGGCACCGGCATGGCACGGCATGGCACCGGCATGGCACGGCATGGCACCGGCATGGCACGGCATGGCACCGGCATGGCACGGCATGGCACCGGCATGGCACGGCATGGCACCGGCATGGCACGGCATGGCACCGGCATGGCACGGCATGGCACCGGCATGGCACGGCATGGCACCGGCATGGCACGGCATGGCACGGCATGGCACCGGCATGGCACGGCATGGCACCGGCATGGCACCGGCATGGCACGGCATGGCACCGGCGTGGCACGGCATGGCACCGGCGTGGCACGGCATGGCACCGGCATGGCACGGCATGGCACCGGTATGGCACCGGCATGGCACGGCATGGCACCGGCATGGCACGGCATGGCACCGGCATGGCACGGCATGGCACCGGCATGGCACGGCATGGCACGGCATGGCACGGCATGGCACCGGCATGGCACGGCATGGCACCGGCATGGCACGGCATGCCACCGGCATGGCACGGCATGCCACCGGCATGGCACCGGCATGGCACGGCATGGCACCGGCATGGCACGGCATGGCACCGGCATGGCACGGCATGGCACCGGCATGTCACGGCATGGCACCGGCATGGCACGGCATGGCACCGGCATGGCACGGCATGGCACCGGCATGGCACGGCATGGCACCGGCATGGCACGGCATGGCACGGCATGGCACCGGCATGGCACGGCATGGCACGGCATGGCACGGCATGGCACGGCATGGCACGGCATGGCACGGCATGGCACGGCATGGCACGGCATGGCACCGGCATGGCACGGCATGGCACCGGCATGGCACGGCATGGCACCGGCATGGCACGGCATGGCACCGGCATGGCACGGCATGGCACCGGCATGGCACGGCATGGCACCGGCATGGCACGGCATGGCACCGGCATGGCACGGCATGGCACCGGCATGGCACGGCATGGCACGGCATGGCACCGGCATGGCACGGCATGGCACCGGCATGGCACCGGCATGGCACGGCATGGCACGGCATTGAATGGCATGGAATGGCATGGAATGGCATGGAATGGCATGGAATGGCATGGAATGGCATGGAATGGCATGGAATGGCATGGAATGGCATGGAATGGCATGGAATGGCATGGAATGGCATGGAATGGCATGGAATGGCATGGAATGGCATGGAATGGCATGGAATGGCATGGAATGGCATGGAATGGCATGGAATGGCATGGAATGGCATGGAATGGCATGGAATGACATGGAATGGCATGGAATGGCATGGAATGGCATGGCACCGCATGGCACGGCATGGCACGGCATGGCACGGCATGGCACGGCATGGCACCGGCATGGCACGGCATGGCACCGGCATGGCACGGCATGGCACGGCATGGCACCGGCATGGCACCGGCATGGCACGGCATGGCACGGCATGGCACGGCATGGCACGGCATGGCACCGGCATGGCACGGCATGGCACCGGCATGGCACGGCATGGCACCGGCATGGCACCGGCATGGCACCGGCATGGCACGGCATGGCACGGCATTGAATGGCATGGAATGGCATGGAATGGCATGGAATGGCATGGAATGGCATGGAATGGCATGGAATGGCATGGATTGGCATGGAATGGCATGGAATGGCATGGAATGGCATGGAATGGCATGGAATGGCATGGAAT
>CAXARG010000133.1:0-82828 GCA_963971235.1 Cryptus armator | reverse complement strand
ATGCCGGGTGCCATGCCGTGCCATGCCGTGCCACGCCGTGCCATGCCGTGCCACGCCGTGCCATGCCGTGCCATGCCGGTGCCATGCCGGTGCCATGCCGTGCCATGCCGGTGCCATGCCGTGCCATGCGGTGCCATGCCGTGCCATGCCGGTGCCATGCCGTGCCATGCCGGTGCCATGCCGTGCCATGCCGGTGCCATGCCGTGCCATGCCGGTGCCATGCCGTGCCATGCCGGTGCCATGCCGTGCCATGCCGGTGCCATGCCGTGCCATGCCGGTGCCATGCCGGTGCCATGCCGGTGCCATGCCGTGCCATGCCGGTGCCATGCCGTGCCATGCCGGTGCCATGCCGTGCCATGCCGGTGCCATGCCGTGCCATGCCGGTGCCATGCCGTGCCATGCCGGTGCCATGCCGGTGCCATGCCGTGCCATGCCGGTGCCATGCCGGTGCCATGCCGGTGCCATGCCGTGCCATGCCGGTGCCATGCCGTGCCATGCCGGTGCCATGCCGTGCCATGCCGGTGCCATGCCGTGCCATGCCGTGCCATGCCGTGCCATGCCGTGCCATGCCGTGCCATGCCGTGCCATGCCGGTGCCATGCCGAGCCATGCCGTGCCATGCCGTGCCATGCCGTGCCATGCCGTGCCATTCCGTGCCATGCCGTGCCATTCCGTGCCATTCCGTGCCATTCCGTGCCATTCCGTGCCATTCCGTGCCATTCCGTGCCATTCCGTGCCATTCCGTGCCATTCCGTGCCATTCCGTGCCATTCCGTGCCATTCCGTGCCATTCCGTGCCATTCCGTGCCATTCCGTGCCATTCCGTGCCATTCCGTGCCATTCCGTGCCATTCCGTGCCATTCCATGCCATTCCATGCCATTCCATGCCATTCCATGCCATTCATGCCATTCCATGCCATTCCATGCCATTCCATGCCATTCCATGCCATTCCTTGCCATTCCATGCCATTCCATGCCATTCCATGCCATTCCATGCCATTCCATGCCATTCCATGCCATTCCATGCCATTCCATGCCATTCCATGCCATTCCATGCCATTCCATGCCATTCCATGCCATTCCATGCCATTCCATGCCATTCCATGCCATTCCATGCCATTCCATGCCATTCCATGCCATTCCATGCCATTCCATGCCATTCCATGCCATTCCATGCCATTCCATGCCATTCCATGCCATTCCATGCCATTCCATGCCATTCCATGCCATTCCATGCCATTCCATGCCATTCCATGCCATTCCATGCCATTCCATGCCATTCCATGCCATTCCATGCCATTCCATGCCATTCCATGCCATTCCATGCCATTCCATGCCATTCCATGCCATTCCATGCCATTCCATGCCATTCCATGCCATTCCATGCCTTCCATGCCATTCCATGCCATTCCATGCCATTCCATGCCATTCCATGCCATTCCATGCCATTCCATGCCATTCCATGCCATTCCATGCCATTCCATGCCATTCCATGCCATTCCATGCCATTCCATGCCATTCCATGCCATTCCATGCCATTCCATGCCATTCCATGCCATTCCATGCCATTCCATGCCATTCCATGCCATTCCATGCCATTCCATGCCATTCCATGCCATTCCATGCCATTCAATGCCATTCCATGCCATTCCATGCCATTCCATGCCATTCCATGCCATTCCATGCCATTCCATGCCATTCCATGCCATTCCATGCCATTCCATGCCATTCCATGCCATTCCATGCCATTCCATGCCATTCCATGCCATTCCATGCCATTCCATGCCATTCCATGCCATTCCATGCCATTCCATGCCATTCCATGCCATTCCATGCCATTCCATGCCATTCCATGCCATTCCATGCCATTCCATGCCATTCCATGCCATTCCATGCCATTCCATGCCATTCCATGCCATTCCATGCCATTCCATGCCATTCCATGCCATTCCATGCCATTCCATGCCATTCCATGCCATTCCATGCCATTCCATGCCATTCCATGCCATTCCATGCCATTCCATGCCATTCCATGCCATTCCATGCCATTCCATGCCATTCCATGCCATTCCATGCCATTCCATGCCATTCCATGCCATTCCATGCCATTCCATGCCATTCCATGCCATTCCATGCCATTCCATGCCATTCCATGCCATTCCATGCCATTCCATGCCATTCCATGCCATTCCATGCCATTCCATGCCATTCCATGCCATTCCATGCCATTCCATGCCATTCCATGCCATTCCATGCCATTCCATGCCATTCCATGCCATTCCATGCCATTCCATGCCATTCCATGCCATTCCATGCCATTCCATGCCATTCCATGCCATTCCATGCCATTCCATGCCATTCCATGCCATTCCATGCCATTCCATGCCATTCCATGCCATTCAATGCCGTGCCATGCCGGTGCCATGCCGTGCCATGCCGTGCCATGCCGTGCCATGCCGTGCCATGCCGTGCCATGCCGGTGCCATGCCGTGCCATGCCGTGCCATGCCGGTGCCATGCCGTGCCATGCCGGTGCCATGCCGTGCCATGCCGGTGCCATGCCGTGCCATGCCGGTGCCATGCCGTGCCATGCCGGTGCCATGCCGTGCCATGCCGGTGCCATGCCGTGCCATGCCGGTGCCATGCCGTGCCATGCCGGTGCCATGCCGTGCCATGCCGGTGCCATGCCGTGCCATGCCGGTGCCATGCCGGTGCCATGCCGGTGCCATGCCGTGCCATGCCGGTGCCATGCCGTGCCATGCCGGTGCCATGCCGTGCCATGCCGGTGCCATGCCGTGCCATGCCGTGCCATGCCGGTGCCATGCCGTGCCATGCCGGTGCCATGCCGGTGCCATGCCGTGCCATGCCGGTGCCATGCCGTGCCATGCCGGTGCCATGCCGTGCCATGCCGGTGCCATGCCGTGCCATGCCGGTGCCATGCCGTGCCATGCCGGTGCCATGCCGTGCCATGCCGGTGCCATGCCGTGCCATGCCGTGCCATGCCGTGCCATGCCGTGCCATGCCGGTGCCATGCCGTGCCATGCCGGTGCCATGCCGTGCCATGCCGGTGCCATGCCGTGCCATGCCGTGCCATGCCGTGCCATGCCGGTGCCATGCCGTGCCATGCCGGTGCCATGCCGTGCCATGCCGGTGCCATGCCGTGCCATGCCGGTGCCATGCCGTGCCATGCCGGTGCCATGCCGTGCCATGCCGGTGCCATGCCGTGCCATGCCGGTGCCATGCCGTGCCATGCCGGTGCCATGCCGTGCCATGCCGGTGCCATGCCGTGCCATGCCGGTGCCATGCCGTGCCATGCCGGTGCCATGCCGTGCCATGCCGGTGCCATGCCGTGCCATGCCGGTGCCATGCCGTGCCATGCCGGTGCCATGCCGTGCCATGCCGGTGCCATGCCGTGCCATGCCGGTGCCATGCCGGTGCCATGCCGTGCCATGCCGGTGCCATGCCGTGCCATGCCGGTGCCATGCCGTGCCATGCCGGTGCCATGCCGTGCCATGCCGGTGCCATGCCGTGCCATGCCGGTGCCATGCCGTGCCATGCCGGTGCCATGCCGTGCCATGCCGGTGCCATGCCGTGCCATGCCGGTGCCATGCCGTGCCATGCCGGTGCCATGCCGTGCCATGCCGGTGCCATGCCGTGCCATGCCGTGCCATGCCGGTGCCATGCCGTGCCATGCCGTGCCATTCCGTGCCATGCCGTGCCATTCCGTGCCATTCCGTGCCATTCCGTGCCATTCCGTGCCATTCCGTGCCATTCCGTGCCATTCCGTGCCATTCCGTGCCATTCCGTGCCATTCCATGCCATTCCGTGCCATTCCATGCCATTCCGTGCCATTCCATGCCATTCCGTGCCATTCCATGCCATTCCGTGCCATTCCATGCCATTCCGTGCCATTCCATGCCATTCCGTGCCATTCCATGCCATTCCGTGCCATTCCATGCCATTCCGTGCCATTCCATGCCATTCCGTGCCATTCCATGCCATTCCGTGCCATTCCATGCCATTCCGTGCCATTCCATGCCATTCCGTGCCATTCCATGCCATTCCGTGCCATTCCATGCCATTCCGTGCCATTCCATGCCATTCCGTGCCATTCCATGCCATTCCGTGCCATTCCATGCCATTCCGTGCCATTCCATGCCATTCCGTGCCATTCCATGCCATTCCATGCCATTCCATGCCATTCCATGCCATTCCATGCCATTCCATGCCATTCCATGCCATTCCATGCCATTCCATGCCATTCCATGCCATTCCATGCCATTCCATGCCATTCCATGCCATTCCATGCCATTCCATGCCATTCCATGCCATTCCATGCCATTCCATGCCATTCCATGCCATTCCATGCCATTCCATGCCATTCCATGCCATTCCATGCCATTCCATGCCATTCCATGCCATTCCATGCCATTCCATGCCATTCCATGCCATTCCATGCCATTCCATGCCATTCCATGCCATTCCATGCCATTCCATGCCATTCCATGCCATTCCATGCCATTCCATGCCATTCCATGCCATTCCATGCCATTCCATGCCATTCCATGCCATTCCATGCCATTCCATGCCATTCCATGCCATTCCATGCCATTCCATGCCATTCCATGCCATTCCATGCCATTCCATGCCATTCCATGCCATTCCATGCCATTCCATGCCATTCCATGCCATTCCATGCCATTCCATGCCATTCCATGCCATTCCATGCCATTCCATGCCATTCCATGCCATTCCATGCCATTCCATGCCATTCCATGCCATTCCATGCCATTCCATGCCATTCCATGCCATTCCATGCCATTCCATGCCATTCCATGCCATTCCATGCCATTCCATGCCATTCCATGCCATTCCATGCCATTCCATGCCATTCCATGCCATTCCATGCCATTCCATGCCATTCCATGCCATTCCATGCCATTCCATGCCATTCCATGCCATTCCATGCCATTCCATGCCATTCCATGCCATTCAATGCCATTCCATGCCATTCCATGCCATTCCATGCCATTCCATGCCATTCAATGCCGTGCCATGCCGGTGCCATGCCGTGCCATGCCGTGCCATGCCGTGCCATGCCGTGCCATGCCGTGCCATGCCGTGCCATGCCGGTGCCATGCCGTGCCATGCCGTGCCATGCCGGTGCCATGCCGTGCCATGCCGGTGCCATGCCGTGCCATGCCGGTGCCATGCCGTGCCATGCCGGTGCCATGCCGTGCCATGCCGGTGCCATGCCGTGCCATGCCGGTGCCATGCCGTGCCATGCCGGTGCCATGCCGTGCCATGCCGGTGCCATGCCGTGCCATGCCGGTGCCATGCCGTGCCATGCCGGTGCCATGCCGGTGCCATGCCGGTGCCATGCCGTGCCATGCCGGTGCCATGCCGTGCCATGCCGGTGCCATGCCGTGCCATGCCGGTGCCATGCCGTGCCATGCCGGTGCCATGCCGTGCCATGCCGGTGCCATGCCGGTGCCATGCCGTGCCATGCCGGTGCCATGCCGTGCCATGCCGGTGCCATGCCGTGCCATGCCGGTGCCATGCCGTGCCATGCCGGTGCCATGCCGTGCCATGCCGGTGCCATGCCGTGCCATGCCGGTGCCATGCCGTGCCATGCCGTGCCATGCCGTGCCATGCCGTGCCATGCCATGCCATGCCGTGCCATGCCGTGCCATGCCGGTGCCATGCCGGTGCCATGCCGTGCCATGCCGTGCCATTCCGTGCCATGCCGTGCCATTCCGTGCCATTCCGTGCCATTCCGTGCCATTCCGTGCCATTCCGTGCCATTCCGTGCCATTCCGTGCCATTCCGTGCCATTCCGTGCCATTCCGTGCCATTCCGTGCCATTCCGTGCCATTCCGTGCCATTCCGTGCCATTCCGTGCCATTCCGTGCCATTCCGTGCCATTCCGTGCCATTCCGTGCCATTCCGTGCCATTCCGTGCCATTCCATGCCATTCCATGCCATTCCATGCCATTCCTTGCCATTCCATGCCATTCCATGCCATTCCATGCCATTCCATGCCATTCCATGCCATTCCATGCCATTCCATGCCATTCCATGCCATTCCATGCCATTCCATGCCATTCCATGCCATTCCATGCCATTCCATGCCATTCCATGCCATTCCATGCCATTCCATGCCATTCCATGCCATTCCATGCCATTCCATGCCATTCCATGCCATTCCATGCCATTCCATGCCATTCCATGCCATTCCATGCCATTCCATGCCATTCCATGCCATTCCATGCCATTCCATGCCATTCCATGCCATTCCATGCCATTCAATGCCGTGCCATGCCGGTGCCATGCCGTGCCATGCCGTGCCATGCCGTGCCATGCCGTGCCATGCCGTGCCATGCCGTGCCATGCCGTGCCATGCCGTGCCATGCCGTGCCATGCCGGTGCCATGCCGTGCCATGCCGTGCCATGCCGGTGCCATGCCGTGCCATGCCGGTGCCATGCCGTGCCATGCCGGTGCCATGCCGTGCCATGCCGGTGCCATGCCGTGCCATGCCGGTGCCATGCCGTGCCATGCCGGTGCCATGCCGTGCCATGCCGGTGCCATGCCGTGCCATGCCGGTGCCATGCCGGTGCCATGCCGGTGCCATGCCGTGCCATGCCGGTGCCATGCCGTGCCATGCCGGTGCCATGCCGTGCCATGCCGGTGCCATGCCGTGCCATGCCGGTGCCATGCCGTGCCATGCCGGTGCCATGCCGTGCCATGCCGGTGCCATGCCGTGCCATGCCGGTGCCATGCCGTGCCATGCCGGTGCCATGCCGTGCCATGCCGGTGCCATGCCGGTGCCATGCCGTGCCATGCCGGTGCCATGCCGTGCCATGCCGGTGCCATGCCGTGCCATGCCGGTGCCATGCCGTGCCATGCCGGTGCCATGCCGTGCCATGCCGTGCCATGCCGTGCCATGCCGTGCCATGCCGTGCCATGCCGTGCCATGCCGGTGCCATGCCGAGCCATGCCGTGCCATGCCGGTGCCATGCCGTGCCATGCCGTGCCATTCCGTGCCATGCCGTGCCATTCCGTGCCATTCCGTGCCATTCCGTGCCATTCCGTGCCATTCCGTGCCATTCCGTGCCATTCCGTGCCATTCCGTGCCATTCCGTGCCATTCCGTGCCATTCCGTGCCATTCCATGCCATTCCATGCCATTCCTTGCCATTCCATGCCATTCCATGCCATTCCATGCCATTCCATGCCATTCCATGCCATTCCATGCCATTCCATGCCATTCCTTGCCATTCCATGCCATTCCATGCCATTCCATGCCATTCCATGCCATTCCATGCCATTCCATGCCATTCCATGCCATTCCATGCCATTCCATGCCATTCCATGCCATTCCATGCCATTCCATGCCATTCCATGCCATTCCATGCCATTCCATGCCATTCCATGCCATTCCATGCCATTCCATGCCATTCCATGCCATTCCATGCCATTCCATGCCATTCCATGCCATTCCATGCCATTCCATGCCATTCCATGCCATTCCATGCCATTCCATGCCATTCCATGCCATTCCATGCCATTCCATGCCATTCCATGCCATTCCATGCCATTCCATGCCATTCCATGCCATTCCATGCCATTCCATGCCATTCCATGCCATTCCATGCCATTCCATGCCATTCCATGCCATTCCATGCCATTCCATGCCATTCCATGCCATTCCATGCCATTCCATGCCATTCCATGCCATTCCATGCCATTCCATGCCATTCCATGCCATTCCATGCCATTCCATGCCATTCCATGCCATTCCATGCCATTCCATGCCATTCCATGCCATTCCATGCCATTCCATGCCATTCCATGCCATTCCATGCCATTCCATGCCATTCCATGCCATTCCATGCCATTCCATGCCATTCCATGCCATTCCATGCCATTCCATGCCATTCCATGCCATTCCATGCCATTCCATGCCATTCCATGCCATTCCATGCCATTCCATGCCATTCCATGCCATTCCATGCCATTCCATGCCATTCCATGCCATTCCATGCCATTCCATGCCATTCCATGCCATTCAATGCCATTCCATGCCATTCCATGCCATTCCATGCCATTCCATGCCATTCCATGCCATTCAATGCCGTGCCATGCCGGTGCCATGCCGTGCCATGCCGTGCCACGCCGTGCCATGCCGTGCCATGCCGTGCCATGCCGTGCCATGCCGGTGCCATGCCGTGCCATGCCGTGCCATGCCGGTGCCATGCCGTGCCATGCCGGTGCCATGCCGTGCCATGCCGGTGCCATGCCGTGCCATGCCGGTGCCATGCCGTGCCATGCCGGTGCCATGCCGTGCCATGCCGGTGCCATGCCGTGCCATGCCGGTGCCATGCCGGTGCCATGCCGGTGCCATGCCGTGCCATGCCGGTGCCATGCCGTGCCATGCCGGTGCCATGCCGTGCCATGCCGGTGCCATGCCGTGCCATGCCGGTGCCATGCCGTGCCATGCCGGTGCCATGCCGTGCCATGCCGGTGCCATGCCGGTGCCATGCCGTGCCATGCCGGTGCCATGCCGTGCCATGCCGGTGCCATGCCGTGCCATGCCGGTGCCATGCCGTGCCATGCCGGTGCCATGCCGTGCCATGCCGGTGCCATGCCGTGCCATGCCGGTGCCATGCCGTGCCATGCCGTGCCATGCCGTGCCATGCCGTGCCATGCCGTGCCATGCCGTGCCATGCCGGTGCCATGCCGAGCCATGCCGTGCCATGCCGGTGCCATGCCGTGCCATGCCGTGCCATTCCGTGCCATGCCGTGCCATTCCGTGCCATTCCGTGCCATTCCGTGCCATTCCGTGCCATTCCGTGCCATTCCGTGCCATTCCGTGCCATTCCGTGCCATTCCGTGCCATTCCGTGCCATTCCGTGCCATTCCGTGCCATTCCGTGCCATTCCGTGCCATTCCGTGCCATTCCATGCCATTCAATGCCATTCCATGCCATTCCATGCCATTCCATGCCATTCCATGCCATTCCATGCCATTCAATGCCGTGCCATGCCGGTGCCATGCCGTGCCATGCCGTGCCATGCCGTGCCATGCCGTGCCATGCCGTGCCATGCCGTGCCATGCCGGTGCCATGCCGTGCCATGCCGGTGCCATGCCGTGCCATGCCGTGCCATGCCGGTGCCATGCCGTGCCATGCCGGTGCCATGCCGTGCCATGCCGGTGCCATGCCGTGCCATGCCGGTGCCATGCCGTGCCATGCCGGTGCCATGCCGTGCCATGCCGGTGCCATGCCGTGCCATGCCGGTGCCATGCCGTGCCATGCCGGTGCCATGCCGTGCCATACCGGTGCCATGCCGGTGCCATTCCGTGCCATTCCGTGCCATTCCGTGCCATTCCGTGCCATTCCATGCCATTCCATGCCATTCCATGCCATTCCATGCCATTCCATGCCATTCCATGCCATTCCATGCCATCCCATGCCATTCCATGCCATTCCATGCCATTCCATGCCATTCCATGCCATTCCATGCCATTCCATGCCATTCCATGCCATTCCATGCCATTCCATGCCATTCAATGCCATTCCATGCCATTCCATGCCATTCCGTGCAATGCCGGTGCCATGCCGTGCCATGCCGGTGCCATGCCGTGCCATGCCGTGCCATGCCGGTGCCATGCCGTGCCATGCCGTGCCATGCCGTGCCATGCCGTGCCATTCCATGCCATTCCGTGCCATTCCATGCCATTCCATGCCATTCCATGCCATTCCATGCCATTCCATGCCATTCCATGCCATTCAATGCCATTCCATGCCATTCCATGCCATCCCATGCCATTCCATGCCATTCCATGCCATTCAATGCCGTGCCATGCCGGTGCCATGCCGTGCCATGCCGTGCCATGCCGTGCCATGCCGGTGCCATGCCGTGCCATGCCGGTGCCATGCCGTGCCATGCCGGTGCCATGCCGTGCCATGCCGTGCCATGCCGTGCCATGCCGTGCCATGCCGGTGCCATGCCGTGCCATGCCGTGCCATGCCGGTGCCATGCCGTGCCATGCCGGTGCCATGCCGTGCCATGCCGGTGCCATGCCGTGCCATGCCGGTGCCATGCCGTGCCATGCCGGTGCCATGCCGTGCCATGCCGGTGCCATGCCGTGCCATGCCGGTGCCATGCCGTGCCATGCCGGTGCCATGCCGTGCCATGCCGGTGCCATGCCGTGCCATGCCGGTGCCATGCCGGTGCCATGCCGGTGCCATGCCGTGCCATGCCGGTGCCATGCCGTGCCATGCCGGTGCCATGCCGTGCCATGCCGGTGCCATGCCGTGCCATGCCGGTGCCATGCCGTGCCATGCCGGTGCCATGCCGGTGCCATGCCGTGCCATGCCGGTGCCATGCCGTGCCATGCCGGTGCCATGCCGTGCCATGCCGGTGCCATGCCGTGCCATGCCGGTGCCATGCCGGTGCCATGCCGTGCCATGCCGGTGCCATGCCGTGCCATGCCGGTGCCATGCCGTGCCATGCCGGTGCCATGCCGTGCCATGCCGGTGCCATGCCGTGCCATGCCGTGCCATGCCGTGCCATGCCGTGCCATGCCGTGCCATGCCGTGCCATGCCGGTGCCATGCCGTGCCATGCCGTGCCATGCCGTGCCATTCCATGCCATTCCGTGCCATTCCATGCCATTCCCTGCCATTCCATGCCATTCCATGCCATTCCATGCCATTCCATGCCATTCCATGCCATTCCATGCCATTCCATGCCATTCCATGCCATTCCATGCCATTCCATGCCATTCCATGCCATTCCATGCCATTCCATGCCATCCCATGCCATTCAATGCCATTCCATGCCATTCCATGCCATTCCGTGCAATGCCGGTGCCATGCCGTGCCATGCCGGTGCCATGCCGTGCCATGCCGGTGCCATGCCGTGCCATGCCGGTGCCATGCCGTGCCATGCCGGTGCCATGCCGTGCCATGCCGTGCCATGCCGTGCCATGCCGGTGCCATGCCGTGCCATGCCGTGCCATTCCGTGCCATGCCGTGCCATGCCGTGCCATTCCGTGCCATTCCGTGCCATTCCATGCCATTCCATGCCATTCCATGCCATTCCATGCCATTCCATGCCATTCCATGCCATTCCATGCCATTCCATGCCATTCCATGCCATTCCATGCCATTCCATGCCATTCCATGCCATTCCATGCCATTCCATGCCATTCCATGCCATTCCATGCCATTCCATGCCATTCCATGCCATTCCATGCCATTCCATGCCATTCCATGCCATTCCATGCCATTCAATGCCATTCCATGCCATTCCATGCCATTCCGTGCAATGCCGGTGCCATGCCGTGCCATGCCGGTGCCATGCCGTGCCATGCCGGTGCCATGCCGTGCCATGCCGGTGCCATGCCGTGCCATGCCGGTGCCATGCCGTGCCATGCCGGTGCCATGCCGTGCCATGCCGGTGCCATGCCGGTGCCATGCCGTGCCATGCCGGTGCCATGCCGTGCCATGCCGGTGCCATGCCGTGCCATGCCGGTGCCATGCCGTGCCATGCCGGTGCCATGCCGGTGCCATGCCGTGCCATGCCGGTGCCATGCCGTGCCATGCCGGTGCCATGCCGTGCCATGCCGGTGCCATGCCGTGCCATGCCGGTGCCATGCCGTGCCATGCCGTGCCATGCCGTGCCATGCCGTGCCATGCCGTGCCATGCCGTGCCATGCCGGTGCCATGCCGTGCCATGCCGTGCCATGCCGTGCCATTCCATGCCATTCCGTGCCATTCCATGCCATTCCCTGCCATTCCATGCCATTCCATGCCATTCCATGCCATTCCATGCCATTCCATGCCATTCCATGCCATTCCATGCCATTCCATGCCATTCCATGCCATTCCATGCCATTCCATGCCATTCCATGCCATTCCATGCCATCCCATGCCATTCAATGCCATTCCATGCCATTCCATGCCATTCCGTGCAATGCCGGTGCCATGCCGTGCCATGCCGGTGCCATGCCGTGCCATGCCGGTGCCATGCCGTGCCATGCCGGTGCCATGCCGTGCCATGCCGGTGCCATGCCGTGCCATGCCGTGCCATGCCGTGCCATGCCGGTGCCATGCCGTGCCATGCCGTGCCATTCCGTGCCATGCCGTGCCATGCCGTGCCATTCCGTGCCATTCCGTGCCATTCCATGCCATTCCATGCCATTCCATGCCATTCCATGCCATTCCATGCCATTCCATGCCATTCCATGCCATTCCATGCCATTCCATGCCATTCCATGCCATTCCATGCCATTCCATGCCATTCCATGCCATTCCATGCCATTCCATGCCATTCCATGCCATTCCATGCCATTCCATGCCATTCCATGCCATTCCATGCCATTCCATGCCATTCAATGCCATTCCATGCCATTCCATGCCATTCCGTGCAATGCCGGTGCCATGCCGTGCCATGCCGGTGCCATGCCGTGCCATGCCGTGCCATGCCGGTGCCATGCCGGTGCCATGCCGTGCCATGCCGGTGCCATGCCGTGCCATGCCGGTGCCATGCCGTGCCATGCCGGTGCCATGCCGTGCCATGCCGGTGCCATGCCGTGCCATGCCGGTGCCATGCCGTGCCATGCCGGTGCCATGCCGTGCCATGCCGGTGCCATGCCGGTGCCATGCCGTGCCATGCCGGTGCCATGCCGTGCCATGCCGGTGCCATGCCGTGCCATGCCGTGCCATGCCGTGCCATGCCGTGCCATGCCGTGCCATGCCGTGCCATGCCGTGCCATGCCGTGCCATGCCGGTGCCATGCCGTGCCATGCCGGTGCCATGCCGTGCCATGCCGTGCCATGCCGGTGCCATGCCGTGCCATGCCGTGCCATTCCGTGCCATGCCGTGCCATTCCGTGCCATTCCGTGCCATTCCGTGCCATTCCGTGCCATTCCGTGCCATTCCGTGCCATTCCGTGCCATTCCATGCCATTCCATGCCATTCCATGCCATTCCATGCCATTCCATGCCATTCCATGCCATTCCATGCCATTCCATGCCATTCCATGCCATTCCATGCCATTCCATGCCATTCCATGCCATTCCATGCCATTCCATGCCATTCCATGCCATTCCATGCCATTCCTTGCCATTCCATGCCATTCCATGCCATTCCATGCCATTCCATGCCATTCCATGCCATTCCATGCCATTCCATGCCATTCCATGCCATTCCATGCCATTCCATGCCATTCCATGCCATTCCATGCCATTCCATGCCATTCCATGCCATTCCATGCCATTCCATGCCATTCCATGCCATTCCATGCCATTCCATGCCATTCCATGCCATTCCATGCCATTCCATGCCATTCCATGCCATTCCATGCCATTCCATGCCATTCCATGCCATTCCATGCCATTCCATGCCATTCCATGCCATTCCATGCCATTCCATGCCATTCCATGCCATTCCATGCCATTCCATGCCATTCCATGCCATTCCATGCCATTCCATGCCATTCCATGCCATTCCATGCCATTCCATGCCATTCCATGCCATTCCATGCCATTCCATGCCATTCCATGCCATTCCATGCCATTCCATGCCATTCCATGCCATTCCATGCCATTCCATGCCATTCCATGCCATTCCATGCCATTCCATGCCATTCCATGCCATTCCATGCCATTCCATGCCATTCCATGCCATTCCATGCCATTCCATGCCATTCCATGCCATTCCATGCCATTCCATGCCATTCCATGCCATTCCATGCCATTCAATGCCATTCCATGCCATTCCATGCCATTCCATGCCATTCCATGCCATTCCATGCCATTCAATGCCGTGCCATGCCGGTGCCATGCCGTGCCATGCCGTGCCATGCCGTGCCATGCCGTGCCATGCCGTGCCATGCCGTGCCATGCCGGTGCCATGCCGTGCCATGCCGGTGCCATGCCGTGCCATGCCGTGCCATGCCGGTGCCATGCCGTGCCATGCCGGTGCCATGCCGTGCCATGCCGGTGCCATGCCGTGCCATGCCGGTGCCATGCCGTGCCATGCCGGTGCCATGCCGGTGCCATTCCGTGCCATTCCGTGCCATTCCGTGCCATTCCGTGCCATTCCATGCCATTCCATGCCATTCCATGCCATTCCATGCCATTCCATGCCATTCCATGCCATTCCATGCCATTCCATGCCATTCCATGCCATTCCATGCCATTCCATGCCATTCCATGCCATTCCATGCCATTCCATGCCATTCCATGCCATTCCATGCCATTCCATGCCATTCCATGCCATTCCATGCCATTCCATGCCATTCCATGCCATTCCATGCCATTCCATGCCATTCCATGCCATTCCATGCCATTCCATGCCATTCCATGCCATTCCATGCCATTCCATGCCATTCCATGCCATTCAATGCCATTCCATGCCATTCCATGCCATTCCATGCCATTCCATGCCATTCCATGCCATTCAATGCCATTCCATGCCATTCCATGCCATTCCATGCCATTCCATGCCATTCCATGCCATTCCATGCCATTCCATGCCATTCCATGCCATTCCATGCCATTCCATGCCATTCCATGCCATTCCATGCCATTCCATGCCATTCCATGCCATTCCATGCCATTCCATGCCATTCCATGCCATTCCATGCCATTCCATGCCATTCCATGCCATTCCATGCCATTCCATGCCATTCCATGCCATTCCATGCCATTCCATGCCATTCCATGCCATTCCATGCCATTCCATGCCATTCCATGCCATTCCATGCCATTCCATGCCATTCCATGCCATTCCATGCCATTCCATGCCATTCCATGCCATTCCATGCCATTCCATGCCATTCCATGCCATTCCATGCCATTCCATGCCATTCCATGCCATTCCATGCCATTCCATGCCATTCCATGCCATTCCATGCCATTCCATGCCATTCCATGCCATTCCATGCCATTCCATGCCATTCCATGCCATTCCATGCCATTCCATGCCATTCCATGCCATTCCATGCCATTCCATGCCATTCCATGCCATTCCATGCCATTCCATGCCATTCCATGCCATTCCATGCCATTCCATGCCATTCCATGCCATTCCATGCCATTCCATGCCATTCCATGCCATTCCATGCCATTCCATGCCATTCCATGCCATTCCATGCCATTCCATGCCATTCCATGCCATTCCATGCCATTCCATGCCATTCCATGCCATTCCATGCCATTCCATGCCATTCCATGCCATTCCATGCCATTCCATGCCATTCCATGCCATTCAATGCCATTCCATGCCATTCCATGCCATTCCATGCCATTCCATGCCATTCCATGCCATTCAATGCCATTCCATGCCATTCCATGCCATTCCATGCCATTCCATGCCATTCCATGCCATTCCATGCCATTCCATGCCATTCCATGCCATTCCATGCCATTCCATGCCATTCCATGCCATTCCATGCCATTCCATGCCATTCCATGCCATTCCATGCCATTCCATGCCATTCCATGCCATTCCATGCCATTCCATGCCATTCCATGCCATTCCATGCCATTCCATGCCATTCCATGCCATTCCATGCCATTCCATGCCATTCCATGCCATTCCATGCCATTCCATGCCATTCCATGCCATTCCATGCCATTCCATGCCATTCCATGCCATTCCATGCCATTCCATGCCATTCCATGCCATTCCATGCCATTCCATGCCATTCCATGCCATTCCATGCCATTCCATGCCATTCCATGCCATTCCATGCCATTCCATGCCATTCCATGCCATTCCATGCCATTCCATGCCATTCCATGCCATTCCATGCCATTCCATGCCATTCCATGCCATTCCATGCCATTCCATGCCATTCCATGCCATTCCATGCCATTCCATGCCATTCCATGCCATTCAATGCCATTCCATGCCATTCAATGCCGTGCCATGCCGGTGCCATGCCGTGCCATGCCGGTGCCATGCCGTGCCATGCCGGTGCCATGCCGTGCCATGCCGGTGCCATGCCGTGCCATGCCGGTGCCATGCCGTGCCATGCCGGTGCCATGCCGTGCCATGCCGGTGCCATGCCGTGCCATGCCGGTGCCATGCCGTGCCATGCCGGTGCCATGCCGTGCCATGCCGGTGCCATGCCGTGCCATGCCGGTGCCATGCCGGTGCCATGCCGGTGCCATGCCGTGCCATGCCGGTGCCATGCCGTGCCATGCCGGTGCCATGCCGTGCCATGCCGGTGCCATGCCGTGCCATGCCGGTGCCATGCCGTGCCATGCCGGTGCCATGCCGGTGCCATGCCGTGCCATGCCGGTGCCATGCCGTGCCATGCCGGTGCCATGCCGTGCCATGCCGGTGCCATGCCGTGCCATGCCGGTGCCATGCCGTGCCATGCCGGTGCCATGCCGTGCCATGCCGGTGCCATGCCGTGCCATGCCGTGCCATGCCGTGCCATGCCGTGCCATGCCATGCCATGCCGTGCCATGCCGTGCCATGCCGGTGCCATGCCGGTGCCATGCCGTGCCATGCCGTGCCATTCCGTGCCATGCCGTGCCATTCCGTGCCATTCCGTGCCATTCCGTGCCATTCCGTGCCATTCCGTGCCATTCCGTGCCATTCCGTGCCATTCCGTGCCATTCCGTGCCATTCCGTGCCATTCCGTGCCATTCCGTGCCATTCCGTGCCATTCCGTGCCATTCCGTGCCATTCCGTGCCATTCCGTGCCATTCCGTGCCATTCCGTGCCATTCCGTGCCATTCCGTGCCATTCCATGCCATTCCATGCCATTCCATGCCATTCCTTGCCATTCCATGCCATTCCATGCCATTCCATGCCATTCCATGCCATTCCATGCCATTCCATGCCATTCCATGCCATTCCATGCCATTCCATGCCATTCCATGCCATTCCATGCCATTCCATGCCATTCCATGCCATTCCATGCCATTCCATGCCATTCCATGCCATTCCATGCCATTCCATGCCATTCCATGCCATTCCATGCCATTCCATGCCATTCCATGCCATTCCATGCCATTCCATGCCATTCCATGCCATTCCATGCCATTCCATGCCATTCCATGCCATTCCATGCCATTCCATGCCATTCCATGCCATTCAATGCCGTGCCATGCCGGTGCCATGCCGTGCCATGCCGTGCCATGCCGTGCCATGCCGTGCCATGCCGTGCCATGCCGTGCCATGCCGTGCCATGCCGTGCCATGCCGGTGCCATGCCGTGCCATGCCGTGCCATGCCGGTGCCATGCCGTGCCATGCCGGTGCCATGCCGTGCCATGCCGGTGCCATGCCGTGCCATGCCGGTGCCATGCCGTGCCATGCCGGTGCCATGCCGTGCCATGCCGGTGCCATGCCGTGCCATGCCGGTGCCATGCCGTGCCATGCCGGTGCCATGCCGGTGCCATGCCGGTGCCATGCCGTGCCATGCCGGTGCCATGCCGTGCCATGCCGGTGCCATGCCGTGCCATGCCGGTGCCATGCCGTGCCATGCCGGTGCCATGCCGTGCCATGCCGGTGCCATGCCGTGCCATGCCGGTGCCATGCCGTGCCATGCCGGTGCCATGCCGTGCCATGCCGGTGCCATGCCGGTGCCATGCCGTGCCATGCCGGTGCCATGCCGTGCCATGCCGGTGCCATGCCGTGCCATGCCGGTGCCATGCCGTGCCATGCCGGTGCCATGCCGTGCCATGCCGTGCCATGCCGTGCCATGCCGTGCCATGCCGTGCCATGCCGTGCCATGCCGGTGCCATGCCGAGCCATGCCGTGCCATGCCGGTGCCATGCCGTGCCATGCCGTGCCATTCCGTGCCATGCCGTGCCATTCCGTGCCATTCCGTGCCATTCCGTGCCATTCCGTGCCATTCCGTGCCATTCCGTGCCATTCCGTGCCATTCCGTGCCATTCCGTGCCATTCCGTGCCATTCCGTGCCATTCCATGCCATTCCATGCCATTCCTTGCCATTCCATGCCATTCCATGCCATTCCATGCCATTCCATGCCATTCCATGCCATTCCATGCCATTCCATGCCATTCCTTGCCATTCCATGCCATTCCATGCCATTCCATGCCATTCCATGCCATTCCATGCCATTCCATGCCATTCCATGCCATTCCATGCCATTCCATGCCATTCCATGCCATTCCATGCCATTCCATGCCATTCCATGCCATTCCATGCCATTCCATGCCATTCCATGCCATTCCATGCCATTCCATGCCATTCCATGCCATTCCATGCCATTCCATGCCATTCCATGCCATTCCATGCCATTCCATGCCATTCCATGCCATTCCATGCCATTCCATGCCATTCCATGCCATTCCATGCCATTCCATGCCATTCCATGCCATTCCATGCCATTCCATGCCATTCCATGCCATTCCATGCCATTCCATGCCATTCCATGCCATTCCATGCCATTCCATGCCATTCCATGCCATTCCATGCCATTCCATGCCATTCCATGCCATTCCATGCCATTCCATGCCATTCCATGCCATTCCATGCCATTCCATGCCATTCCATGCCATTCCATGCCATTCCATGCCATTCCATGCCATTCCATGCCATTCCATGCCATTCCATGCCATTCCATGCCATTCCATGCCATTCCATGCCATTCCATGCCATTCCATGCCATTCCATGCCATTCCATGCCATTCCATGCCATTCCATGCCATTCCATGCCATTCCATGCCATTCCATGCCATTCCATGCCATTCCATGCCATTCCATGCCATTCAATGCCATTCCATGCCATTCCATGCCATTCCATGCCATTCCATGCCATTCCATGCCATTCAATGCCGTGCCATGCCGGTGCCATGCCGTGCCATGCCGTGCCACGCCGTGCCATGCCGTGCCATGCCGTGCCATGCCGTGCCATGCCGGTGCCATGCCGTGCCATGCCGTGCCATGCCGGTGCCATGCCGTGCCATGCCGGTGCCATGCCGTGCCATGCCGGTGCCATGCCGTGCCATGCCGGTGCCATGCCGTGCCATGCCGGTGCCATGCCGTGCCATGCCGGTGCCATGCCGTGCCATGCCGGTGCCATGCCGGTGCCATGCCGGTGCCATGCCGTGCCATGCCGGTGCCATGCCGTGCCATGCCGGTGCCATGCCGTGCCATGCCGGTGCCATGCCGTGCCATGCCGGTGCCATGCCGTGCCATGCCGGTGCCATGCCGTGCCATGCCGGTGCCATGCCGGTGCCATGCCGTGCCATGCCGGTGCCATGCCGTGCCATGCCGGTGCCATGCCGTGCCATGCCGGTGCCATGCCGTGCCATGCCGGTGCCATGCCGTGCCATGCCGGTGCCATGCCGTGCCATGCCGGTGCCATGCCGTGCCATGCCGTGCCATGCCGTGCCATGCCGTGCCATGCCGTGCCATGCCGTGCCATGCCGTGCCATGCCGTGCCATGCCGGTGCCATGCCGAGCCATGCCGTGCCATGCCGGTGCCATGCCGTGCCATGCCGTGCCATTCCGTGCCATGCCGTGCCATTCCGTGCCATTCCGTGCCATTCCGTGCCATTCCGTGCCATTCCGTGCCATTCCGTGCCATTCCGTGCCATTCCGTGCCATTCCGTGCCATTCCGTGCCATTCCGTGCCATTCCGTGCCATTCCGTGCCATTCCGTGCCATTCCGTGCCATTCCATGCCATTCAATGCCATTCCATGCCATTCCATGCCATTCCATGCCATTCCATGCCATTCCATGCCATTCAATGCCGTGCCATGCCGGTGCCATGCCGTGCCATGCCGTGCCATGCCGTGCCATGCCGTGCCATGCCGTGCCATGCCGTGCCATGCCGGTGCCATGCCGTGCCATGCCGGTGCCATGCCGTGCCATGCCGTGCCATGCCGGTGCCATGCCGTGCCATGCCGGTGCCATGCCGTGCCATGCCGGTGCCATGCCGTGCCATGCCGGTGCCATGCCGTGCCATGCCGGTGCCATGCCGTGCCATGCCGGTGCCATGCCGTGCCATGCCGGTGCCATGCCGTGCCATGCCGGTGCCATGCCGTGCCATACCGGTGCCATGCCGGTGCCATTCCGTGCCATTCCGTGCCATTCCGTGCCATTCCGTGCCATTCCATGCCATTCCATGCCATTCCATGCCATTCCATGCCATTCCATGCCATTCCATGCCATTCCATGCCATCCCATGCCATTCCATGCCATTCCATGCCATTCCATGCCATTCCATGCCATTCCATGCCATTCCATGCCATTCCATGCCATTCCATGCCATTCAATGCCATTCCATGCCATTCCATGCCATTCCGTGCAATGCCGGTGCCATGCCGTGCCATGCCGGTGCCATGCCGTGCCATGCCGTGCCATGCCGGTGCCATGCCGTGCCATGCCGTGCCATGCCGTGCCATGCCGTGCCATTCCGTGCCATTCCATGCCATTCCATGCCATTCCATGCCATTCCATGCCATTCCATGCCATTCCATGCCATTCAATGCCATTCCATGCCATTCCATGCCATCCCATGCCATTCCATGCCATTCCATGCCATTCAATGCCGTGCCATGCCGGTGCCATGCCGTGCCATGCCGTGCCATGCCGTGCCATGCCGTGCCATGCCGGTGCCATGCCGTGCCATGCCGGTGCCATGCCGTGCCATGCCGGTGCCATGCCGTGCCATGCCGTGCCATGCCGTGCCATGCCGTGCCATGCCGGTGCCATGCCGTGCCATGCCGTGCCATGCCGGTGCCATGCCGTGCCATGCCGGTGCCATGCCGTGCCATGCCGGTGCCATGCCGTGCCATGCCGGTGCCATGCCGTGCCATGCCGGTGCCATGCCGTGCCATGCCGGTGCCATGCCGTGCCATGCCGGTGCCATGCCGTGCCATGCCGGTGCCATGCCGTGCCATGCCGGTGCCATGCCGTGCCATGCCGGTGCCATGCCGGTGCCATGCCGGTGCCATGCCGTGCCATGCCGGTGCCATGCCGTGCCATGCCGGTGCCATGCCGTGCCATGCCGGTGCCATGCCGTGCCATGCCGGTGCCATGCCGTGCCATGCCGGTGCCATGCCGGTGCCATGCCGTGCCATGCCGGTGCCATGCCGTGCCATGCCGGTGCCATGCCGTGCCATGCCGGTGCCATGCCGTGCCATGCCGGTGCCATGCCGGTGCCATGCCGTGCCATGCCGGTGCCATGCCGTGCCATGCCGGTGCCATGCCGTGCCATGCCGGTGCCATGCCGTGCCATGCCGGTGCCATGCCGTGCCATGCCGTGCCATGCCGTGCCATGCCGTGCCATGCCGTGCCATGCCGTGCCATGCCGGTGCCATGCCGTGCCATGCCGTGCCATGCCGTGCCATTCCATGCCATTCCGTGCCATTCCATGCCATTCCCTGCCATTCCATGCCATTCCATGCCATTCCATGCCATTCCATGCCATTCCATGCCATTCCATGCCATTCCATGCCATTCCATGCCATTCCATGCCATTCCATGCCATTCCATGCCATTCCATGCCATCCCATGCCATTCAATGCCATTCCATGCCATTCCATGCCATTCCGTGCAATGCCGGTGCCATGCCGTGCCATGCCGGTGCCATGCCGTGCCATGCCGGTGCCATGCCGTGCCATGCCGGTGCCATGCCGTGCCATGCCGGTGCCATGCCGTGCCATGCCGTGCCATGCCGTGCCATGCCGGTGCCATGCCGTGCCATGCCGTGCCATTCCGTGCCATGCCGTGCCATGCCGTGCCATTCCGTGCCATTCCGTGCCATTCCATGCCATTCCATGCCATTCCATGCCATTCCATGCCATTCCATGCCATTCCATGCCATTCCATGCCATTCCATGCCATTCCATGCCATTCCATGCCATTCCATGCCATTCCATGCCATTCCATGCCATTCCATGCCATTCCATGCCATTCCATGCCATTCCATGCCATTCCATGCCATTCCATGCCATTCCATGCCATTCCATGCCATTCAATGCCATTCCATGCCATTCCATGCCATTCCGTGCAATGCCGGTGCCATGCCGTGCCATGCCGGTGCCATGCCGTGCCATGCCGTGCCATGCCGGTGCCATGCCGGTGCCATGCCGTGCCATGCCGGTGCCATGCCGTGCCATGCCGGTGCCATGCCGTGCCATGCCGGTGCCATGCCGTGCCATGCCGGTGCCATGCCGTGCCATGCCGGTGCCATGCCGTGCCATGCCGGTGCCATGCCGTGCCATGCCGGTGCCATGCCGGTGCCATGCCGTGCCATGCCGGTGCCATGCCGTGCCATGCCGGTGCCATGCCGTGCCATGCCGTGCCATGCCGTGCCATGCCGTGCCATGCCGTGCCATGCCGTGCCATGCCGTGCCATGCCGTGCCATGCCGGTGCCATGCCGTGCCATGCCGGTGCCATGCCGTGCCATGCCGTGCCATGCCGGTGCCATGCCGTGCCATGCCGTGCCATTCCGTGCCATGCCGTGCCATTCCGTGCCATTCCGTGCCATTCCGTGCCATTCCGTGCCATTCCGTGCCATTCCGTGCCATTCCGTGCCATTCCATGCCATTCCATGCCATTCCATGCCATTCCATGCCATTCCATGCCATTCCATGCCATTCCATGCCATTCCATGCCATTCCATGCCATTCCATGCCATTCCATGCCATTCCATGCCATTCCATGCCATTCCATGCCATTCCATGCCATTCCTTGCCATTCCATGCCATTCCATGCCATTCCATGCCATTCCATGCCATTCCATGCCATTCCATGCCATTCCATGCCATTCCATGCCATTCCATGCCATTCCATGCCATTCCATGCCATTCCATGCCATTCCATGCCATTCCATGCCATTCCATGCCATTCCATGCCATTCCATGCCATTCCATGCCATTCCATGCCATTCCATGCCATTCCATGCCATTCCATGCCATTCCATGCCATTCCATGCCATTCCATGCCATTCCATGCCATTCCATGCCATTCCATGCCATTCCATGCCATTCCATGCCATTCCATGCCATTCCATGCCATTCCATGCCATTCCATGCCATTCCATGCCATTCCATGCCATTCCATGCCATTCCATGCCATTCCATGCCATTCCATGCCATTCCATGCCATTCCATGCCATTCCATGCCATTCCATGCCATTCCATGCCATTCCATGCCATTCCATGCCATTCCATGCCATTCCATGCCATTCCATGCCATTCCATGCCATTCCATGCCATTCCATGCCATTCCATGCCATTCCATGCCATTCCATGCCATTCCATGCCATTCCATGCCATTCCATGCCATTCCATGCCATTCCATGCCATTCCATGCCATTCAATGCCGTGCCATGCCGGTGCCATGCCGTGCCATGCCGTGCCATGCCGTGCCATGCCGTGCCATGCCGTGCCATGCCGTGCCATGCCGGTGCCATGCCGTGCCATGCCGGTGCCATGCCGTGCCATGCCGTGCCATGCCGGTGCCATGCCGTGCCATGCCGGTGCCATGCCGTGCCATGCCGGTGCCATGCCGTGCCATGCCGGTGCCATGCCGTGCCATGCCGGTGCCATGCCGTGCCATGCCGGTGCCATGCCGTGCCATGCCGGTGCCATGCCGTGCCATGCCGGTGCCATGCCGGTGCCATTCCGTGCCATTCCGTGCCATTCCGTGCCATTCCGTGCCATTCCATGCCATTCCATGCCATTCCATGCCATTCCATGCCATTCCATGCCATTCCATGCCATTCCATGCCATTCCATGCCATTCCATGCCATTCCATGCCATTCCATGCCATTCCATGCCATTCCATGCCATTCCATGCCATTCCATGCCATTCCATGCCATTCCATGCCATTCCATGCCATTCCATGCCATTCCATGCCATTCCATGCCATTCCATGCCATTCCATGCCATTCCATGCCATTCCATGCCATTCCATGCCATTCCATGCCATTCCATGCCATTCCATGCCATTCCATGCCATTCAATGCCATTCCATGCCATTCCATGCCATTCCATGCCATTCCATGCCATTCCATGCCATTCAATGCCATTCCATGCCATTCCATGCCATTCCATGCCATTCCATGCCATTCCATGCCATTCCATGCCATTCCATGCCATTCCATGCCATTCCATGCCATTCCATGCCATTCCATGCCATTCCATGCCATTCCATGCCATTCCATGCCATTCCATGCCATTCCATGCCATTCCATGCCATTCCATGCCATTCCATGCCATTCCATGCCATTCCATGCCATTCCATGCCATTCCATGCCATTCCATGCCATTCCATGCCATTCCATGCCATTCCATGCCATTCCATGCCATTCCATGCCATTCCATGCCATTCCATGCCATTCCATGCCATTCCATGCCATTCCATGCCATTCCATGCCATTCCATGCCATTCCATGCCATTCCATGCCATTCCATGCCATTCCATGCCATTCCATGCCATTCCATGCCATTCCATGCCATTCCATGCCATTCCATGCCATTCCATGCCATTCCATGCCATTCCATGCCATTCCATGCCATTCCATGCCATTCCATGCCATTCCATGCCATTCCATGCCATTCCATGCCATTCCATGCCATTCCATGCCATTCCATGCCATTCCATGCCATTCCATGCCATTCCATGCCATTCCATGCCATTCCATGCCATTCCATGCCATTCCATGCCATTCCATGCCATTCCATGCCATTCCATGCCATTCCATGCCATTCCATGCCATTCCATGCCATTCCATGCCATTCCATGCCATTCCATGCCATTCCATGCCATTCCATGCCATTCCATGCCATTCCATGCCATTCCATGCCATTCCATGCCATTCCATGCCATTCCATGCCATTCAATGCCATTCCATGCCATTCCATGCCATTCCATGCCATTCCATGCCATTCCATGCCATTCAATGCCATTCCATGCCATTCCATGCCATTCCATGCCATTCCATGCCATTCCATGCCATTCCATGCCATTCCATGCCATTCCATGCCATTCCATGCCATTCCATGCCATTCCATGCCATTCCATGCCATTCCATGCCATTCCATGCCATTCCATGCCATTCCATGCCATTCCATGCCATTCCATGCCATTCCATGCCATTCCATGCCATTCCATGCCATTCCATGCCATTCCATGCCATTCCATGCCATTCCATGCCATTCCATGCCATTCCATGCCATTCCATGCCATTCCATGCCATTCCATGCCATTCCATGCCATTCCATGCCATTCCATGCCATTCCATGCCATTCCATGCCATTCCATGCCATTCCATGCCATTCCATGCCATTCCATGCCATTCCATGCCATTCCATGCCATTCCATGCCATTCCATGCCATTCCATGCCATTCCATGCCATTCCATGCCATTCCATGCCATTCCATGCCATTCCATGCCATTCCATGCCATTCCATGCCATTCCATGCCATTCCATGCCATTCCATGCCATTCCATGCCATTCAATGCCATTCCATGCCATTCAATGCCGTGCCATGCCGGTGCCATGCCGTGCCATGCCGGTGCCATGCCGTGCCATGCCGGTGCCATGCCGTGCCATGCCGGTGCCATGCCGTGCCATGCCGGTGCCATGCCGTGCCATGCCGTGACATGCCGTGCCATGCCGGTGCCATGCCGTGCCATGCCGGTGCCATGCCGTGCCATGCCGTGCCATGCCGTGCCATTCCATGCCATTCCGTGCCATTCCATGCCATTCCCTGCCATTCCATGCCATTCCATGCCATTCCATGCCATTCCATGCCATTCCATGCCATTCCATGCCATTCCATGCCATTCCATGCCATTCCATGCCATTCCATGCCATTCCATGCCATTCCATGCCATTCCATGCCATTCCATGCCATTCCATGCCATTCCATGCCATTCCATGCCATTCCATGCCATTCCATGCCATTCCATGCCATTCCATGCCATTCCATGCCATTCCATGCCATTCCATGCCATTCCATGCCATTCCATGCCATTCCATGCCATTCCATGCCATTCCATGCCATTCCATGCCATTCAATGCCGTGCCATGCCGGTGCCATGCCGTGCCATGCCGTGCCATGCCGTGCCATGCCGTGCCATGCCGTGCCATGCCGTGCCATGCCGGTGCCATGCCGTGCCATGCCGGTGCCATGCCGTGCCATGCCGTGCCATGCCGGTGCCATGCCGTGCCATGCCGGTGCCATGCCGTGCCATGCCGGTGCCATGCCGTGCCATGCCGGTGCCATGCCGTGCCATGCCGGTGCCATGCCGTGCCATGCCGGTGCCATGCCGTGCCATGCCGGTGCCATGCCGTGCCATGCCGGTGCCATGCCGGTGCCATTCCGTGCCATTCCGTGCCATTCCGTGCCATTCCGTGCCATTCCATGCCATTCCATGCCATTCCATGCCATTCCATGCCATTCCATGCCATTCCATGCCATTCCATGCCATTCCATGCCATTCCATGCCATTCCATGCCATTCCATGCCATTCCATGCCATTCCATGCCATTCCATGCCATTCCATGCCATTCCATGCCATTCCATGCCATTCCATGCCATTCCATGCCATTCCATGCCATTCCATGCCATTCCATGCCATTCCATGCCATTCCATGCCATTCCATGCCATTCCATGCCATTCCATGCCATTCCATGCCATTCCATGCCATTCCATGCCATTCAATGCCATTCCATGCCATTCCATGCCATTCCATGCCATTCCATGCCATTCCATGCCATTCAATGCCATTCCATGCCATTCCATGCCATTCCATGCCATTCCATGCCATTCCATGCCATTCCATGCCATTCCATGCCATTCCATGCCATTCCATGCCATTCCATGCCATTCCATGCCATTCCATGCCATTCCATGCCATTCCATGCCATTCCATGCCATTCCATGCCATTCCATGCCATTCCATGCCATTCCATGCCATTCCATGCCATTCCATGCCATTCCATGCCATTCCATGCCATTCCATGCCATTCCATGCCATTCCATGCCATTCCATGCCATTCCATGCCATTCCATGCCATTCCATGCCATTCCATGCCATTCCATGCCATTCCATGCCATTCCATGCCATTCCATGCCATTCCATGCCATTCCATGCCATTCCATGCCATTCCATGCCATTCCATGCCATTCCATGCCATTCCATGCCATTCCATGCCATTCCATGCCATTCCATGCCATTCCATGCCATTCCATGCCATTCCATGCCATTCCATGCCATTCCATGCCATTCCATGCCATTCCATGCCATTCCATGCCATTCCATGCCATTCCATGCCATTCCATGCCATTCCATGCCATTCCATGCCATTCCATGCCATTCCATGCCATTCCATGCCATTCCATGCCATTCCATGCCATTCCATGCCATTCCATGCCATTCCATGCCATTCCATGCCATTCCATGCCATTCCATGCCATTCCATGCCATTCCATGCCATTCCATGCCATTCCATGCCATTCCATGCCATTCCATGCCATTCCATGCCATTCCATGCCATTCCATGCCATTCCATGCCATTCCATGCCATTCCATGCCATTCAATGCCATTCCATGCCATTCCATGCCATTCCATGCCATTCCATGCCATTCCATGCCATTCAATGCCATTCCATGCCATTCCATGCCATTCCATGCCATTCCATGCCATTCCATGCCATTCCATGCCATTCCATGCCATTCCATGCCATTCCATGCCATTCCATGCCATTCCATGCCATTCCATGCCATTCCATGCCATTCCATGCCATTCCATGCCATTCCATGCCATTCCATGCCATTCCATGCCATTCCATGCCATTCCATGCCATTCCATGCCATTCCATGCCATTCCATGCCATTCCATGCCATTCCATGCCATTCCATGCCATTCCATGCCATTCCATGCCATTCCATGCCATTCCATGCCATTCCATGCCATTCCATGCCATTCCATGCCATTCCATGCCATTCCATGCCATTCCATGCCATTCCATGCCATTCCATGCCATTCCATGCCATTCCATGCCATTCCATGCCATTCCATGCCATTCCATGCCATTCCATGCCATTCCATGCCATTCCATGCCATTCCATGCCATTCCATGCCATTCCATGCCATTCCATGCCATTCCATGCCATTCCATGCCATTCCATGCCATTCCATGCCATTCCATGCCATTCAATGCCATTCCATGCCATTCAATGCCGTGCCATGCCGGTGCCATGCCGTGCCATGCCGGTGCCATGCCGTGCCATGCCGGTGCCATGCCGTGCCATGCCGGTGCCATGCCGTGCCATGCCGGTGCCATGCCGTGCCATGCCGTGACATGCCGTGCCATGCCGGTGCCATGCCGTGCCATGCCGGTGCCATGCCGTGCCATGCCGTGCCATGCCGTGCCATTCCATGCCATTCCGTGCCATTCCATGCCATTCCCTGCCATTCCATGCCATTCCATGCCATTCCATGCCATTCCATGCCATTCCATGCCATTCCATGCCATTCCATGCCATTCCATGCCATTCCATGCCATTCCATGCCATTCCATGCCATTCCATGCCATTCCATGCCATTCCATGCCATTCCATGCCATTCCATGCCATTCCATGCCATTCCATGCCATTCCATGCCATTCCATGCCATTCCATGCCATTCCATGCCATTCCATGCCATTCCATGCCATTCCATGCCATTCCATGCCATTCCATGCCATTCCATGCCATTCCATGCCATTCCATGCCATTCAATGCCGTGCCATGCCGGTGCCATGCCGTGCCATGCCGTGCCATGCCGTGCCATGCCGTGCCATGCCGTGCCATGCCGTGCCATGCCGGTGCCATGCCGTGCCATGCCGGTGCCATGCCGTGCCATGCCGTGCCATGCCGGTGCCATGCCGTGCCATGCCGGTGCCATGCCGTGCCATGCCGGTGCCATGCCGTGCCATGCCGGTGCCATGCCGTGCCATGCCGGTGCCATGCCGTGCCATGCCGGTGCCATGCCGTGCCATGCCGGTGCCATGCCGTGCCATGCCGGTGCCATGCCGGTGCCATTCCGTGCCATTCCGTGCCATTCCGTGCCATTCCGTGCCATTCCATGCCATTCCATGCCATTCCATGCCATTCCATGCCATTCCATGCCATTCCATGCCATTCCATGCCATTCCATGCCATTCCATGCCATTCCATGCCATTCCATGCCATTCCATGCCATTCCATGCCATTCCATGCCATTCCATGCCATTCCATGCCATTCCATGCCATTCCATGCCATTCCATGCCATTCCATGCCATTCCATGCCATTCCATGCCATTCCATGCCATTCCATGCCATTCCATGCCATTCCATGCCATTCCATGCCATTCCATGCCATTCCATGCCATTCCATGCCATTCAATGCCATTCCATGCCATTCCATGCCATTCCATGCCATTCCATGCCATTCCATGCCATTCAATGCCATTCCATGCCATTCCATGCCATTCCATGCCATTCCATGCCATTCCATGCCATTCCATGCCATTCCATGCCATTCCATGCCATTCCATGCCATTCCATGCCATTCCATGCCATTCCATGCCATTCCATGCCATTCCATGCCATTCCATGCCATTCCATGCCATTCCATGCCATTCCATGCCATTCCATGCCATTCCATGCCATTCCATGCCATTCCATGCCATTCCATGCCATTCCATGCCATTCCATGCCATTCCATGCCATTCCATGCCATTCCATGCCATTCCATGCCATTCCATGCCATTCCATGCCATTCCATGCCATTCCATGCCATTCCATGCCATTCCATGCCATTCCATGCCATTCCATGCCATTCCATGCCATTCCATGCCATTCCATGCCATTCCATGCCATTCCATGCCATTCCATGCCATTCCATGCCATTCCATGCCATTCCATGCCATTCCATGCCATTCCATGCCATTCCATGCCATTCCATGCCATTCCATGCCATTCCATGCCATTCCATGCCATTCCATGCCATTCCATGCCATTCCATGCCATTCCATGCCATTCCATGCCATTCCATGCCATTCCATGCCATTCCATGCCATTCCATGCCATTCCATGCCATTCCATGCCATTCCATGCCATTCCATGCCATTCCATGCCATTCCATGCCATTCCATGCCATTCCATGCCATTCCATGCCATTCCATGCCATTCCATGCCATTCCATGCCATTCCATGCCATTCCATGCCATTCCATGCCATTCCATGCCATTCCATGCCATTCCATGCCATTCCATGCCATTCAATGCCATTCCATGCCATTCCATGCCATTCCATGCCATTCCATGCCATTCCATGCCATTCAATGCCATTCCATGCCATTCCATGCCATTCCATGCCATTCCATGCCATTCCATGCCATTCCATGCCATTCCATGCCATTCCATGCCATTCCATGCCATTCCATGCCATTCCATGCCATTCCATGCCATTCCATGCCATTCCATGCCATTCCATGCCATTCCATGCCATTCCATGCCATTCCATGCCATTCCATGCCATTCCATGCCATTCCATGCCATTCCATGCCATTCCATGCCATTCCATGCCATTCCATGCCATTCCATGCCATTCCATGCCATTCCATGCCATTCCATGCCATTCCATGCCATTCCATGCCATTCCATGCCATTCCATGCCATTCCATGCCATTCCATGCCATTCCATGCCATTCCATGCCATTCCATGCCATTCCATGCCATTCCATGCCATTCCATGCCATTCCATGCCATTCCATGCCATTCCATGCCATTCCATGCCATTCCATGCCATTCCATGCCATTCCATGCCATTCCATGCCATTCCATGCCATTCCATGCCATTCCATGCCATTCCATGCCATTCCATGCCATTCCATGCCATTCAATGCCATTCCATGCCATTCAATGCCGTGCCATGCCGGTGCCATGCCGTGCCATGCCGGTGCCATGCCGTGCCATGCCGGTGCCATGCCGTGCCATGCCGGTGCCATGCCGTGCCATGCCGGTGCCATGCCGTGCCATGCCGTGACATGCCGTGCCATGCCGGTGCCATGCCGTGCCATGCCGGTGCCATGCCGTGCCATGCCGTGCCATGCCGTGCCATTCCATGCCATTCCGTGCCATTCCATGCCATTCCCTGCCATTCCATGCCATTCCATGCCATTCCATGCCATTCCATGCCATTCCATGCCATTCCATGCCATTCCATGCCATTCCATGCCATTCCATGCCATTCCATGCCATCCCATGCCATTCAATGCCATTCCATGCCATTCCATGCCATTCCGTGCAATGCCGGTGCCATGCCGTGCCATGCCGGTGCCATGCCGTGCCATGCCGGTGCCATGCCGTGCCATGCCGTGCCATGCCGTGCCATGCCGGTGCCATGCCGTGCCATGCCGTGCCATTCCGTGCCATGCCGTGCCATGCCGTGCCATTCCGTGCCATTCCGTGCCATTCCATGCCATTCCATGCCATTCCATGCCATTCCATGCCATTCCATGCCATTCCATGCCATTCCATGCCATTCCATGCCATTCCATGCCATTCCATGCCATTCCATGCCATTCCATGCCATTCCATGCCATTCCATGCCATTCCATGCCATTCCATGCCATTCCATGCCATTCCATGCCATTCCATGCCATTCCATGCCATTCAATGCCATTCCATGCCATTCCATGCCATTCCGTGCAATGCCGGTGCCATGCCGTGCCATGCCGGTGCCATGCCGTGCCATGCCGTGCCATGCCGGTGCCATGCCGTGCCATGCCGGTGACATGCCGTGCCATGCCGTGCCATGCCGGTGCCATGCCGTGCCATGCCGGTGCCATGCCGTGCCCTGCCGGTGCCATGCCGTGCCATGCCGGTGCCATGCCGTGCCATGCCGTGCCATGCCGGTGCCATGCCGTGCCATGCCGTGCCATGCCGGTGCCATGCCGTGCCATGCCGTGCCATGCCGTGCCATTCCGTGCCATTCCGTGCCATTCCGTGCCATTCCATGCCATTCCATGCCATTCCATGCCATTCCATGCCATTCCATGCCATTCCATGCCATTCCATGCCATTCCATGCCATTCCATGCCATTCCATGCCATTCCATGCCATCCCATGCCATTCAATGCCATTCCATGCCATTCCATGCCATGCCGTGCCATGCCGGTGCCATGCCGTGCCATGCCGGTGCCATGCCGTGCCATGCCGGTGCCATGCCGTGCCATGCCGGTGCCATGCCGTGCCATGCCGGTGCCATGCCGTGCCATGCCGGTGCCATGCCGGTGCCATGCCGTGCCATGCCGGTGCCATGCCGGTGCCATGCCGGTGCCATGCCGTGCCATGCCGGTGCCATGCCGTGCCATGCCGGTGCCATGCCGTGCCATGCCGGTGCCATGCCGTGCCATGCCGGTGCCATGCCGTGCCATGCCGTGCCATGCCGGTGCCATGCCGGTGCCATGCCGTGCCATGCCGGTGCCATGCCGGTGCCATGCCGTGCCATGCCGGTGCCATGCCGTGCCATGCCGGTGCCATGCCGTGCCATGCCGGTGCCATGCCGTGCCATGCCGGTGCCATGCCGTGCCATGCCGTGCCATGCCGTGCCATGCCGTGCCATTCCATGCCATTCCGTGCCATTCCATGCCATTCCCTGCCATTCCATGCCATTCCATGCCATTCCATGCCATTCCATGCCATTCCATGCCATTCCATGCCCTTCAATGCCGGTGCCATGCCGTGCCATGCCGGTGCCATGCCGTGCCATGCCGGTGCCATGCCGTGCCATGCCGGTGCCATGCCGTGCCATGCCGTGACATGCCGTGCCATGCCGGTGCCATGCCGTGCCATGCCGGTGCCATGCCGTGCCATGCCGTGCCATGCCGTGCCATGCCGTGCCATTCCATGCCATTCCGTGCCATTCCATGCCATTCCCTGCCATTCCATGCCATTCCATGCCATTCCATGCCATTCCATGCCATTCCATGCCATTCCATGCCATTCCATGCCATTCCATGCCATTCCATGCCATTCCATGCCATCCCATGCCATTCAATGCCATTCCATGCCATTCCATGCCATTCCGTGCAATGCCGGTGCCATGCCGTGCCATGCCGGTGCCATGCCGTGCCATGCCGGTGCCATGCCGTGCCATGCCGGTGCCATGCCGTGCCATGCCGTGCCATGCCGTGCCATGCCGTGCCATGCCGGTGCCATGCCGTGCCATGCCGTGCCATTCCGTGCCATGCCGTGCCATGCCGTGCCATTCCGTGCCATTCCGTGCCATTCCATGCCATTCCATGCCATTCCATGCCATTCCATGCCATTCCATGCCATTCCATGCCATTCCATGCCATTCCATGCCATTCCATGCCATTCCATGCCATTCCATGCCATTCCATGCCATTCCATGCCATTCCATGCCATTCCATGCCATTCCATGCCATTCCATGCCATTCCATGCCATTCCATGCCATTCCATGCCATTCCATGCCATTCCATGCCATTCCATGCCATTCCATGCCATTCCATGCCATTCCATGCCATTCCATGCCATTCCATGCCATTCCATGCCATTCCATGCCATTCCATGCCATTCCATGCCATTCCATGCCATTCCATGCCATTCCATGCCATTCCATGCCATTCCATGCCATTCCATGCCATCCCATGCCATTCAATGCCATTCCATGCCATTCCATGCCATTCCGTGCAATGCCGGTGCCATGCCGTGCCATGCCGGTGCCATGCCGTGCCATGCCGGTGCCATGCCGTGCCATGCCGGTGCCATGCCGGTGCCATGCCGTGCCATGCCGGTGCCATGCCGTGCCATGCCGGTGCCATGCCGTGCCATGCCGTGCCATGCCGTGCCATGCCGGTGCCATGCCGTGCCATGCCGGTGCCATGCCGTGCCATGCCGGTGCCATGCCGTGCCATGCCGTGCCATGCCGGTGCCATGCCGTGCCATGCCGGTGCCATGCCGGTGCCATGCCGTGCCATGCCGGTGCCATGCCGTGCCATGCCGGTGCCATGCCGTGCCATGCCGGTGCCATGCCGTGCCATGCCGGTGCCATGCCGTGCCATGCCGGTGCCATGCCGTGCCATGCCGGTGCCATGCCGTGCCATGCCGGTGCCATGCCGTGCCATGCCGGTGCCATGCCGTGCCATGCCGTGCCATTCCATGCCATTCCGTGCCATTCCATGCCATTCCCTGCCATTCCATGCCATTCCATGCCATTCCATGCCATTCCATGCCATTCCATGCCATTCCATGCCATTCCATGCCATTCCATGCCATTCCATGCCATTCCATGCCATTCCATGCCATCCCATGCCATTCAATGCCATTCCATGCCATTCCATGCCATTCCGTGCAATGCCGGTGCCATGCCGTGCCATGCCGGTGCCATGCCGTGCCATGCCGGTGCCATGCCATGCCATTCCGTGCAATGCCGGTGCCATGCCGTGCCATGCCGGTGCCATGCCGTGCCATGCCGGTGCCATGCCGGTGCCATGCCGGTGCCATGCCGTGCCATGCCGTGCCATTCCGTGCCATTCCGTGCCATTCCATGCCATTCCATGCCATTCCATGCCATTCCATGCCATTCCATGCCATTCCATGCCATTCCATGCCATTCCATGCCATTCCATGCCATTCCATGCCATTCCATGCCATTCCATGCCATTCCATGCCATTCCATGCCATTCCATGCCATTCCATGCCATTCCATGCCATTCCATGCCATTCCATGCCATTCCATGCCATTCCATGCCATTCCATGCCATTCCATGCCATTCCATGCCATTCCATGCCATTCCATGCCATTCCATGCCATTCCATGCCATTCCATGCCATTCCATGCCATTCCATGCCATTCCATGCCATTCCATGCCATTCCATGCCATTCCATGCCATTCCATGCCATTCCATGCCATTCCATGCCATTCCATGCCATTCCATGCCATTCCATGCCATTCCATGCCATTCCATGCCATTCAATGCCATTCCATGCCATTCCATGCCATTCCGTGCAATGCCGGTGCCATGCCGTGCCATGCCGGTGCCATGCCGTGCCATGCCGTGCCATGCCGGTGCCATGCCGTGCCATGCCGGTGACATGCCGTGCCATGCCGTGCCATGCCGGTGCCATGCCGTGCCATGCCGGTGCCATGCCGTGCCCTGCCGGTGCCATGCCGTGCCATGCCGGTGCCATGCCGTGCCATGCCGTGCCATGCCGGTGCCATGCCGTGCCATGCCGTGCCATGCCGGTGCCATGCCGTGCCATGCCGTGCCATGCCGTGCCATTCCGTGCCATTCCGTGCCATTCCGTGCCATTCCATGCCATTCCATGCCATTCCATGCCATTCCATGCCATTCCATGCCATTCCATGCCATTCCATGCCATTCCATGCCATTCCATGCCATTCCATGCCATTCCATGCCATTCCATGCCATTCCATGCCATTCCATGCCATTCCATGCCATTCCATGCCATTCCATGCCATTCCATGCCATTCCATGCCATTCCATGCCATTCCATGCCATTCAATGCCATTCCATGCCATTCCATGCCATTCCATGCCATTCCATGCCATTCCATGCCATTCCATGCCATTCAATGCCGTGCCATGCCGGTGCCATGCCGTGCCATGCCGTGCCATGCCGTGCCATGCCGTGCCATGCCGTGCCATGCCGTGCCATGCCGGTGCCATGCCGTGCCATGCCGTGCCATGCCGTGCCATGCCGTGCCATGCCGGTGCCATGCCGTGCCATGCCGTGCCATGCCGGTGCCATGCCGTGCCATGCCGGTGCCATGCCGTGCCATGCCGGTGCCATGCCGTGCCATGCCGGTGCCATGCCGTGCCATGCCGGTGCCATGCCGTGCCATGCCGGTGCCATGCCGTGCCATGCCGGTGCCATGCCGTGCCATGCCGGTGCCATGCCGTGCCATGCCGGTGCCATGCCGTGCCATGCCGGTGCCATGCCGGTGCCATGCCGTGCCATGCCGGTGCCATGCCGGTGCCATGCCGGTGCCATGCCGTGCCATGCCGGTGCCATGCCGTGCCATGCCGGTGCCATGCCGTGCCATGCCGGTGCCATGCCGTGCCATGCCGGTGCCATGCCGTGCCATGCCGTGCCATGCCGGTGCCATGCCGGTGCCATGCCGTGCCATGCCGGTGCCATGCCGGTGCCATGCCGTGCCATGCCGGTGCCATGCCGTGCCATGCCGGTGCCATGCCGTGCCATGCCGGTGCCATGCCGTGCCATGCCGGTGCCATGCCGTGCCATGCCGTGCCATGCCGTGCCATGCCGTGCCATTCCATGCCATTCCGTGCCATTCCATGCCATTCCCTGCCATTCCATGCCATTCCATGCCATTCCATGCCATTCCATGCCATTCCATGCCATTCCATGCCCTTCAATGCCGGTGCCATGCCGTGCCATGCCGGTGCCATGCCGTGCCATGCCGGTGCCATGCCGTGCCATGCCGGTGCCATGCCGTGCCATGCCGTGACATGCCGTGCCATGCCGGTGCCATGCCGTGCCATGCCGGTGCCATGCCGTGCCATGCCGTGCCATGCCGTGCCATGCCGTGCCATTCCATGCCATTCCGTGCCATTCCATGCCATTCCCTGCCATTCCATGCCATTCCATGCCATTCCATGCCATTCCATGCCATTCCATGCCATTCCATGCCATTCCATGCCATTCCATGCCATTCCATGCCATTCCATGCCATCCCATGCCATTCAATGCCATTCCATGCCATTCCATGCCATTCCGTGCAATGCCGGTGCCATGCCGTGCCATGCCGGTGCCATGCCGTGCCATGCCGGTGCCATGCCGTGCCATGCCGGTGCCATGCCGTGCCATGCCGTGCCATGCCGTGCCATGCCGTGCCATGCCGGTGCCATGCCGTGCCATGCCGTGCCATTCCGTGCCATGCCGTGCCATGCCGTGCCATTCCGTGCCATTCCGTGCCATTCCATGCCATTCCATGCCATTCCATGCCATTCCATGCCATTCCATGCCATTCCATGCCATTCCATGCCATTCCATGCCATTCCATGCCATTCCATGCCATTCCATGCCATTCCATGCCATTCCATGCCATTCCATGCCATTCCATGCCATTCCATGCCATTCCATGCCATTCCATGCCATTCCATGCCATTCCATGCCATTCCATGCCATTCCATGCCATTCCATGCCATTCCATGCCATTCCATGCCATTCCATGCCATTCCATGCCATTCCATGCCATTCCATGCCATTCCATGCCATTCCATGCCATTCCATGCCATTCCATGCCATTCCATGCCATTCCATGCCATTCCATGCCATTCCATGCCATTCCATGCCATTCCATGCCATTCCATGCCATTCCATGCCATTCCATGCCATTCCATGCCATTCCATGCCATCCCATGCCATTCAATGCCATTCCATGCCATTCCATGCCATTCCGTGCAATGCCGGTGCCATGCCGTGCCATGCCGGTGCCATGCCGTGCCATGCCGGTGCCATGCCGTGCCATGCCGGTGCCATGCCGGTGCCATGCCGTGCCATGCCGGTGCCATGCCGTGCCATGCCGGTGCCATGCCGTGCCATGCCGTGCCATGCCGTGCCATGCCGGTGCCATGCCGTGCCATGCCGGTGCCATGCCGTGCCATGCCGGTGCCATGCCGTGCCATGCCGTGCCATGCCGGTGCCATGCCGTGCCATGCCGGTGCCATGCCGGTGCCATGCCGTGCCATGCCGGTGCCATGCCGTGCCATGCCGGTGCCATGCCGTGCCATGCCGGTGCCATGCCGTGCCATGCCGGTGCCATGCCGTGCCATGCCGGTGCCATGCCGTGCCATGCCGGTGCCATGCCGTGCCATGCCGGTGCCATGCCGTGCCATGCCGTGCCATTCCATGCCATTCCGTGCCATTCCATGCCATTCCCTGCCATTCCATGCCATTCCATGCCATTCCATGCCATTCCATGCCATTCCATGCCATTCCATGCCATTCCATGCCATTCCATGCCATTCCATGCCATTCCATGCCATTCCATGCCATCCCATGCCATTCAATGCCATTCCATGCCATTCCATGCCATTCCGTGCAATGCCGGTGCCATGCCGTGCCATGCCGGTGCCATGCCGTGCCATGCCGGTGCCATGCCATGCCATTCCGTGCAATGCCGGTGCCATGCCGTGCCATGCCGGTGCCATGCCGTGCCATGCCGGTGCCATGCCGGTGCCATGCCGGTGCCATGCCGGTGCCATGCCGTGCCATGCCGGTGCCATGCCGTGCCATGCCGGTGCCATGCCGTGCCATGCCGGTGCCATGCCGTGCCATGCCGGTGCCATGCCGGTGCCATGCCGTGCCATGCCGGTGCCATGCCGTGCCATGCCGGTGCCATGCCGTGCCATGCCGGTGCCATGCCGTGCCATGCCGTGTCATGCCGTGCCATGCCGTGCCATGCCGTGCCATGCCGTGCCATGCCGTGCCATGCCGTGCCATGCCGTGCCATGCCGTGCCATGCCGGTGCCATGCCGTGCCATGCCGGTGCCATGCCGTGCCATGCCGTGCCATGCCGGTGCCATGCCGTGCCATGCCGTGCCATTCCGTGCCATGCCGTGCCATTCCGTGCCATTCCGTGCCATTCCGTGCCATTCCGTGCCATTCCGTGCCATTCCGTGCCATTCCGTGCCATTCCGTGCCATTCCGTGCCATTCCGTGCCATTCCGTGCCATTCCGTGCCATTCCGTGCCATTCCGTGCCATTCCATGCCATTCCGTGCCATTCCATGCCATTCCGTGCCATTCCATGCCATTCCATGCCATTCCATGCCATTCCATGCCATTCCATGCCATTCCATGCCATTCCATGCCATTCCATGCCATTCCATGCCATTCCATGCCATTCCATGCCATTCCATGCCATTCCATGCCATTCCATGCCATTCCATGCCATTCCGTGCAATGCCGGTGCCATGCCGTGCCATGCCGGTGCCATGCCGTGCCATGCCGGTGCCATGCCGGTGCCATGCCGGTGCCATGCCGGTGCCATGCCGTGCCATGCCGGTGCCATGCCGTGCCATGCCGGTGCCATGCCGTGCCATGCCGGTGCCATGCCGGTGCCATGCCGGTGCCATGCCGGTGCCATGCCGTGCCATGCCGTGCCATTCCGTGCCATGCCGTGCCATTCCGTGCCATTCCGTGCCATTCCGTACCATTCCGTGCCATTCCATGCCATTCCATGCCATTCCATGCCATTCCATGCCATTCCATGCCATTCCATGCCATTCCATGCCATTCCATGCCATTCCATGCCATTCCATGCCATTCCATGCCATTCCATGCCATTCCATGCCATTCCATGCCATTCCATGCCATTCCATGCCATTCCATGCCATTCAATGCCATTCCATGCCATTCCATGCCATTCCGTGCAATGCCGGTGCCATGCCGTGCCATGCCGGTGCCATGCCGTGCCATGCCGGTGCCATGCCGTGCCATGCCGGTGCCATGCCGTGCCATGCCGGTGCCATGCCGTGCCATGCCGGTGCCATGCCGGTGCCATGCCGTGCCATGCCGGTGCCATGCCGTGCCATGCCGGTGCCATGCCGTGCCATGCCGGTGCCATGCCGTGCCATGCCGTGTCATGCCGTGCCATGCCGTGCCATGCCGTGCCATGCCGTGCCATGCCGTGCCATGCCGTGCCATGCCGTGCCATGCCGTGCCATGCCGGTGCCATGCCGTGCCATGCCGGTGCCATGCCGTGCCATGCCGTGCCATGCCGGTGCCATGCCGTGCCATGCCGTGCCATTCCGTGCCATGCCGTGCCATTCCGTGCCATTCCGTGCCATTCCGTGCCATTCCGTGCCATTCCGTGCCATTCCGTGCCATTCCGTGCCATTCCGTGCCATTCCGTGCCATTCCGTGCCATTCCGTGCCATTCCATGCCATTCCATGCCATTCCGTGCCATTCCATGCCATTCCGTGCCATTCCATGCCATTCCGTGCCATTCCATGCCATTCCGTGCCATTCCATGCCATTCCGTGCCATTCCATGCCATTCCGTGCCATTCCATGCCATTCCGTGCCATTCCATGCCATTCCGTGCCATTCCATGCCATTCCGTGCCATTCCATGCCATTCCATGCCATTCCATGCCATTCCATGCCATTCCATGCCATTCCATGCCATTCCATGCCATTCCATGCCATTCCATGCCATTCCATGCCATTCCATGCCATTCCATGCCATTCCATGCCATTCCATGCCATTCCATGCCATTCCATGCCATTCCATGCCATTCCATGCCATTCCATGCCATTCCATGCCATTCCATGCCATTCCATGCCATTCCATGCCATTCCATGCCATTCCATGCCATTCCATGCCATTCCATGCCATTCCATGCCATTCCATGCCATTCCATGCCATTCCATGCCATTCCATGCCATTCCATGCCATTCCATGCCATTCCATGCCATTCCATGCCATTCCATGCCATTCCATGCCATTCCATGCCATTCCATGCCATTCCATGCCATTCCATGCCATTCCATGCCATTCCATGCCATTCCATGCCATTCCATGCCATTCAATGCCATTCCATGCCATTCCATGCCATTCCATGCCATTCAATGCCGTGCCATGCCGGTGCCATGCCGTGCCATGCCGTGCCATGCCGTGCCATGCCGTGCCATGCCGGTGCCATGCCGTGCCATGCCGTGCCATGCCGGTGCCATGCCGTGCCATGCCGGTGCCATGCCGTGCCATGCCGGTGCCATGCCGTGCCATGCCGGTGCCATGCCGTGCCATGCCGGTGCCATGCCGTGCCATGCCGGTGCCATGCCGTGCCATGCCGGTGCCATGCCGTGCCATGCCGGTGCCATGCCGGTGCCATGCCGTGCCATGCCGGTGCCATGCCGTGCCATGCCGGTGCCATGCCGTGCCATGCCGGTGCCATGCCGTGCCATGCCGGTGCCATGCCGTGCCATGCCGGTGCCATGCCGTGCCATGCCGGTGCCATGCCGTGCCATGCCGTGCCATGCCGTGCCATGCCGTGCCATGCCATGCCATGCCGTGCCATGCCGTGCCATGCCGGTGCCATGCCGGTGCCATGCCGTGCCATGCCGTGCCATTCCGTGCCATGCCGTGCCATTCCGTGCCATTCCGTGCCATTCCGTGCCATTCCGTGCCATTCCGTGCCATTCCGTGCCATTCCGTGCCATTCCGTGCCATTCCGTGCCATTCCGTGCCATTCCGTGCCATTCCGTGCCATTCCGTGCCATTCCGTGCCATTCCGTGCCATTCCGTGCCATTCCGTGCCATTCCGTGCCATTCCGTGCCATTCCGTGCCATTCCGTGCCATTCCGTGCCATTCCATGCCATTCCATGCCATTCCATGCCATTCCTTGCCATTCCATGCCATTCCATGCCATTCCATGCCATTCCATGCCATTCCATGCCATTCCATGCCATTCCATGCCATTCCATGCCATTCCATGCCATTCCATGCCATTCCATGCCATTCCATGCCATTCCATGCCATTCCATGCCATTCCATGCCATTCCATGCCATTCCATGCCATTCCATGCCATTCCATGCCATTCCATGCCATTCCATGCCATTCCATGCCATTCCATGCCATTCCATGCCATTCCATGCCATTCCATGCCATTCCATGCCATTCAATGCCATTCCATGCCATTCCATGCCATTCCATGCCATTCCATGCCATTCAATGCCGTGCCATGCCGGTGCCATGCCGTGCCATGCCGTGCCATGCCGTGCCATGCCGTGCCATGCCGTGCCATGCCGTGCCATGCCGTGCCATGCCGTGCCATGCCGTGCCATGCCGGTGCCATGCCGTGCCATGCCGTGCCATGCCGGTGCCATGCCGTGCCATGCCGGTGCCATGCCGTGCCATGCCGGTGCCATGCCGTGCCATGCCGGTGCCATGCCGTGCCATGCCGGTGCCATGCCGTGCCATGCCGGTGCCATGCCGTGCCATGCCGGTGCCATGCCGTGCCATGCCGGTGCCATGCCGGTGCCATGCCGGTGCCATGCCGTGCCATGCCGGTGCCATGCCGTGCCATGCCGGTGCCATGCCGTGCCATGCCGGTGCCATGCCGTGCCATGCCGGTGCCATGCCGTGCCATGCCGGTGCCATGCCGTGCCATGCCGGTGCCATGCCGGTGCCATGCCGTGCCATGCCGGTGCCATGCCGTGCCATGCCGGTGCCATGCCGTGCCATGCCGGTGCCATGCCGTGCCATGCCGGTGCCATGCCGTGCCATGCCGTGCCATGCCGTGCCATGCCGTGCCATGCCGTGCCATGCCGTGCCATGCCGGTGCCATGCCGAGCCATGCCGTGCCATGCCGGTGCCATGCCGTGCCATGCCGTGCCATTCCGTGCCATGCCGTGCCATTCCGTGCCATTCCGTGCCATTCCGTGCCATTCCGTGCCATTCCGTGCCATTCCGTGCCATTCCGTGCCATTCCGTGCCATTCCGTGCCATTCCATGCCATTCCGTGCCATTCCATGCCATTCCATGCCATTCCTTGCCATTCCATGCCATTCCATGCCATTCCATGCCATTCCATGCCATTCCATGCCATTCCATGCCATTCCATGCCATTCCTTGCCATTCCATGCCATTCCATGCCATTCCATGCCATTCCATGCCATTCCATGCCATTCCATGCCATTCCATGCCATTCCATGCCATTCCATGCCATTCCATGCCATTCCATGCCATTCCATGCCATTCCATGCCATTCCATGCCATTCCATGCCATTCCATGCCATTCCATGCCATTCCATGCCATTCCATGCCATTCCATGCCATTCCATGCCATTCCATGCCATTCCATGCCATTCCATGCCATTCCATGCCATTCCATGCCATTCCATGCCATTCCATGCCATTCCATGCCATTCCATGCCATTCCATGCCATTCCATGCCATTCCATGCCATTCCATGCCATTCCATGCCATTCCATGCCATTCCATGCCATTCCATGCCATTCCATGCCATTCCATGCCATTCCATGCCATTCCATGCCATTCCATGCCATTCCATGCCATTCCATGCCATTCCATGCCATTCCATGCCATTCCATGCCATTCCATGCCATTCCATGCCATTCCATGCCATTCCATGCCATTCCATGCCATTCCATGCCATTCCATGCCATTCCATGCCATTCCATGCCATTCCATGCCATTCCATGCCATTCCATGCCATTCCATGCCATTCCATGCCATTCCATGCCATTCCATGCCATTCCATGCCATTCCATGCCATTCCATGCCATTCCATGCCATTCCATGCCATTCAATGCCATTCCATGCCATTCCATGCCATTCCATGCCATTCCATGCCATTCAATGCCGTGCCATGCCGGTGCCATGCCGTGCCATGCCGTGCCACGCCGTGCCATGCCGTGCCATGCCGTGCCATGCCGTGCCATGCCGGTGCCATGCCGTGCCATGCCGTGCCATGCCGGTGCCATGCCGTGCCATGCCGGTGCCATGCCGTGCCATGCCGGTGCCATGCCGTGCCATGCCGGTGCCATGCCGTGCCATGCCGGTGCCATGCCGTGCCATGCCGGTGCCATGCCGTGCCATGCCGGTGCCATGCCGGTGCCATGCCGGTGCCATGCCGTGCCATGCCGGTGCCATGCCGTGCCATGCCGGTGCCATGCCGTGCCATGCCGGTGCCATGCCGTGCCATGCCGGTGCCATGCCGTGCCATGCCGGTGCCATGCCGTGCCATGCCGGTGCCATGCCGGTGCCATGCCGTGCCATGCCGGTGCCATGCCGTGCCATGCCGGTGCCATGCCGTGCCATGCCGGTGCCATGCCGTGCCATGCCGGTGCCATGCCGTGCCATGCCGGTGCCATGCCGTGCCATGCCGGTGCCATGCCGTGCCATGCCGTGCCATGCCGTGCCATGCCGTGCCATGCCGTGCCATGCCGTGCCATGCCGGTGCCATGCCGAGCCATGCCGTGCCATGCCGGTGCCATGCCGTGCCATGCCGTGCCATTCCGTGCCATGCCGTGCCATTCCGTGCCATTCCGTGCCATTCCGTGCCATTCCGTGCCATTCCGTGCCATTCCGTGCCATTCCGTGCCATTCCGTGCCATTCCGTGCCATTCCGTGCCATTCCGTGCCATTCCGTGCCATTCCGTGCCATTCCGTGCCATTCCGTGCCATTCCATGCCATTCAATGCCATTCCATGCCATTCCATGCCATTCCATGCCATTCCATGCCATTCCATGCCATTCAATGCCGTGCCATGCCGGTGCCATGCCGTGCCATGCCGTGCCATGCCGTGCCATGCCGTGCCATGCCGTGCCATGCCGTGCCATGCCGGTGCCATGCCGTGCCATGCCGGTGCCATGCCGTGCCATGCCGGTGCCATGCCGTGCCATGCCGGTGCCATGCCGTGCCATGCCGGTGCCATGCCGTGCCATGCCGTGCCATGCCGTGCCATGCCGTGCCATTCCATGCCATTCCGTGCCATTCCATGCCATTCCCTGCCATTCCATGCCATTCCATGCCATTCCATGCCATTCCATGCCATTCCATGCCATTCCATGCCATTCCATGCCATTCCATGCCATTCCATGCCATTCCATGCCATCCCATGCCATTCAATGCCATTCCATGCCATTCCATGCCATTCCGTGCAATGCCGGTGCCATGCCGTGCCATGCCGGTGCCATGCCGTGCCATGCCGGTGCCATGCCGTGCCATGCCGTGCCATGCCGTGCCATGCCGGTGCCATGCCGTGCCATGCCGTGCCATTCCGTGCCATGCCGTGCCATGCCGTGCCATTCCGTGCCATTCCGTGCCATTCCATGCCATTCCATGCCATTCCATGCCATTCCATGCCATTCCATGCCATTCCATGCCATTCCATGCCATTCCATGCCATTCCATGCCATTCCATGCCATTCCATGCCATTCCATGCCATTCCATGCCATTCCATGCCATTCCATGCCATTCCATGCCATTCCATGCCATTCCATGCCATTCCATGCCATTCCATGCCATTCAATGCCATTCCATGCCATTCCATGCCATTCCGTGCAATGCCGGTGCCATGCCGTGCCATGCCGGTGCCATGCCGTGCCATGCCGTGCCATGCCGGTGCCATGCCGTGCCATGCCGGTGACATGCCGTGCCATGCCGTGCCATGCCGGTGCCATGCCGTGCCATGCCGGTGCCATGCCGTGCCCTGCCGGTGCCATGCCGTGCCATGCCGGTGCCATGCCGTGCCATGCCGTGCCATGCCGGTGCCATGCCGTGCCATGCCGTGCCATGCCGGTGCCATGCCGTGCCATGCCGTGCCATGCCGTGCCATTCCGTGCCATTCCGTGCCATTCCGTGCCATTCCATGCCATTCCATGCCATTCCATGCCATTCCATGCCATTCCATGCCATTCCATGCCATTCCATGCCATTCCATGCCATTCCATGCCATTCCATGCCATTCCATGCCATTCCATGCCATTCCATGCCATTCCATGCCATTCCATGCCATTCCATGCCATTCCATGCCATTCCATGCCATTCCATGCCATTCAATGCCATTCCATGCCATTCCATGCCATTCCATGCCATTCCATGCCATTCCATGCCATTCAATGCCGTGCCATGCCGGTGCCATGCCGTGCCATGCCGTGCCATGCCGTGCCATGCCGTGCCATGCCGTGCCATGCCGTGCCATGCCGGTGCCATGCCGTGCCATGCCGTGCCATGCCGTGCCATGCCGTGCCATGCCGGTGCCATGCCGTGCCATGCCGTGCCATGCCGGTGCCATGCCGTGCCATGCCGGTGCCATGCCGTGCCATGCCGGTGCCATGCCGTGCCATGCCGGTGCCATGCCGTGCCATGCCGGTGCCATGCCGTGCCATGCCGGTGCCATGCCGTGCCATGCCGGTGCCATGCCGTGCCATGCCGGTGCCATGCCGTGCCATGCCGGTGCCATGCCGTGCCATGCCGGTGCCATGCCGTGCCATGCCGGTGCCATGCCGGTGCCATGCCGTGCCATGCCGGTGCCATGCCGGTGCCATGCCGGTGCCATGCCGTGCCATGCCGGTGCCATGCCGTGCCATGCCGGTGCCATGCCGTGCCATGCCGGTGCCATGCCGTGCCATGCCGGTGCCATGCCGTGCCATGCCGTGCCATGCCGGTGCCATGCCGGTGCCATGCCGTGCCATGCCGGTGCCATGCCGGTGCCATGCCGTGCCATGCCGGTGCCATGCCGTGCCATGCCGGTGCCATGCCGTGCCATGCCGGTGCCATGCCGTGCCATGCCGGTGCCATGCCGTGCCATGCCGTGCCATGCCGTGCCATGCCGTGCCATTCCATGCCATTCCGTGCCATTCCATGCCATTCCCTGCCATTCCATGCCATTCCATGCCATTCCATGCCATTCCATGCCATTCCATGCCATTCCATGCCCTTCAATGCCGGTGCCATGCCGTGCCATGCCGGTGCCATGCCGTGCCATGCCGGTGCCATGCCGTGCCATGCCGGTGCCATGCCGTGCCATGCCGTGACATGCCGTGCCATGCCGGTGCCATGCCGTGCCATGCCGGTGCCATGCCGTGCCATGCCGTGCCATGCCGTGCCATGCCGTGCCATTCCATGCCATTCCGTGCCATTCCATGCCATTCCCTGCCATTCCATGCCATTCCATGCCATTCCATGCCATTCCATGCCATTCCATGCCATTCCATGCCATTCCATGCCATTCCATGCCATTCCATGCCATCCCATGCCATTCAATGCCATTCCATGCCATTCCATGCCATTCCGTGCAATGCCGGTGCCATGCCGTGCCATGCCGGTGCCATGCCGTGCCATGCCGGTGCCATGCCGTGCCATGCCGGTGCCATGCCGTGCCATGCCGTGCCATGCCGTGCCATGCCGGTGCCATGCCGTGCCATGCCGTGCCATTCCGTGCCATGCCGTGCCATGCCGTGCCATTCCGTGCCATTCCGTGCCATTCCATGCCATTCCATGCATTCTGCCATTCCATGCCATTCCATGCCATTCCATGCCATTCCATGCCATTCCATGCCATTCCATGCCATTCCATGCCATTCCATGCCATTCCATGCCATTCCATGCCATTCCATGCCATTCCATGCATTCCATGCCATTCCATGCCATTCCATGCCATTCCATGCCATTCCATGCCATTCCATGCCATTCCATGCCATTCCATGCCATTCCATGCCATTCCATGCCATTCCATGCCATTCCATGCATTCCATGCCATTCCATGCCATTCCATGCCATTCCATGCCATTCCATGCCATTCCATGCCATTCCATGCCATTCCATGCCATTCCATGCCATTCCATGCCATTCCATGCCATTCCATGCCATTCCATGCCATTCCATGCCATTCCATGCCATCCCATGCCATTCAATGCCATTCCATGCCATTCCATGCCATTCCGTGCAATGCCGGTGCCATGCCGTGCCATGCCGGTGCCATGCCGTGCCATGCCGGTGCCATGCCGTGCCATGCCGGTGCCATGCCGGTGCCATGCCGTGCCATGCCGGTGCCATGCCGTGCCATGCCGGTGCCATGCCGTGCCATGCCGTGCCATGCCGTGCCATGCCGGTGCCATGCCGTGCCATGCCGGTGCCATGCCGTGCCATGCCGGTGCCATGCCGTGCCATGCCGTGCCATGCCGGTGCCATGCCGTGCCATGCCGGTGCCATGCCGGTGCCATGCCGTGCCATGCCGGTGCCATGCCGGTGCCATGCCGTGCCATGCCGGTGCCATGCCGTGCCATGCCGGTGCCATGCCGTGCCATGCCGGTGCCATGCCGTGCCATGCCGGTGCCATGCCGTGCCATGCCGGTGCCATGCCGTGCCATGCCGTGCCATTCCATGCCATTCCGTGCCATTCCATGCCATTCCCTGCCATTCCATGCCATTCCATGCCATTCCATGCCATTCATGCCATTCCATGCATTCCATGCCATTCCATGCCATTCCATGCCATTCCATGCCATTCCATGCCATTCCATGCCATCCCATGCCATTCAATGCCATTCCATGCCATTCCATGCCATTCCGTGCAATGCCGGTGCCATGCCGTGCCATGCCGGTGCCATGCCGTGCCATGCCGGTGCCATGCATGCCATGCCATTCCGTGCAATGCCGTGCCATGCCGTGCCATGCCGGTGCCATGCCGTGCCATGCCGGTGCCATGCCGTGCCATGCCGGTGCCATGCCGGTGCCATGCCGTGCCATGCCGGTGCCATGCCGTGCCATGCCGGTGCCATGCCGTGCCATGCCGGTGCCATGCCGTGCCATGCCGGTGCCATGCCGTGCCATGCCGGTGCCATGCCGTGCCATGCCGGTGCCATGCCGTGCCATGCCGGTGCCATGCCGTGCCATGCCGGTGCCATGCCGTGCCATGCCGGTGCATGCCGTGCCATGCCGGTGCCATGCCGTGCCATGCCGGTGCCATGCCGGTGCCATGCCGTGCCATGCCGGTGCCATGCCGTGCCATGCCGGTGCCATGCCGTGCCATGCCGGTGCCATGCCGTGCCATGCCGGTGCCATGCCGTGCCATGCCGGTGCCATGCCGTGCCATGCCGTGCCATGCCGGTGCCATGCCGTGCCATGCCGTGCCATTCCGTGCCATGCCGTGCCATTCCGTGCCATTCCGTGCCATTCCGTACCATTCCGTGCCATTCCATGCCATTCCATGCCATTCCATGCCATTCCATGCCATTCCATGCCATTCCATGCCATTCCATGCCATTCCATGCCATTCCATGCCATTCCATGCCATTCCATGCCATTCCATGCCATTCCATGCCATTCCATGCCATTCCATGCCATTCAATGCCATTCCATGCCATTCCATGCCATTCCGTGCAATGCCGGTGCCATGCCGTGCCATGCCGGTGCCATGCCGTGCCATGCCGGTGCCATGCGTGCCATGCCGGTGCCATGCCGTGCCATGCCGGTGCCATGCCGTGCCATGCCGGTGCCATGCCGGTGCCATGCCGTGCCATGCCGGTGCCATGCCGTGCCATGCCGGTGCCATGCCGTGCCATGCCGGTGCCATGCCGTGCCATGCCGTGTCATGCCGTGCCATGCCGTGCCATGCCGTGCCATGCCGTGCCATGCCGTGCCATGCCGTGCCATGCCGTGCCATGCCGTGCCATGCCGGTGCCATGCCGTGCCATGCCGGTGCCATGCCGTGCCATGCCGTGCCATGCCGGTGCCATGCCGTGCCATGCCGTGCCATTCCGTGCCATGCCGTGCCATTCCGTGCCATTCCGTGCCATTCCGTGCCATTCCGTGCCATTCCGTGCCATTCCGTGCCATTCCGTGCCATTCCGTGCCATTCCGTGCCATTCCGTGCCATTCCGTGCCATTCCGTGCCATTCCGTGCCATTCCGTGCCATTCCATGCCATTCCGTGCCATTCCATGCCATTCCGTGCCATTCCATGCCATTCCATGCCATTCCATGCCATTCCATGCCATTCCATGCCATTCCATGCCATTCCATGCCATTCCATGCCATTCCATGCCATTCCATGCCATTCCATGCCATTCCATGCCATTCCATGCCATTCCATGCCATTCCATGCCATTCCATGCCATTCCATGCCATTCCATGCCATTCCATGCCATTCCATGCCATTCCATGCCATTCCATGCCATTCCATGCCATTCCATGCCATTCCATGCCATTCCATGCCATTCCATGCCATTCCATGCCATTCCATGCCATTCCATGCCATTCCATGCCATTCCATGCCATTCCATGCCATTCCATGCCATTCCATGCCATTCCATGCCATTCCATGCCATTCCATGCCATTCAATGCCATTCCATGCCATTCCATGCCATTCCATGCCATTCAATGCCGTGCCATGCCGGTGCCATGCCGTGCCATGCCGTGCCATGCCGTGCCATGCCGTGCCATGCCGGTGCCATGCCGTGCCATGCCGTGCCATGCCGGTGCCATGCCGTGCCATGCCGGTGCCATGCCGTGCCATGCCGGTGCCATGCCGTGCCATGCCGGTGCCATGCCGTGCCATGCCGGTGCCATGCCGTGCCATGCCGGTGCCATGCCGTGCCATGCCGGTGCCATGCCGTGCCATGCCGGTGCCATGCCGGTGCCATGCCGTGCCATGCCGGTGCCATGCCGTGCCATGCCGGTGCCATGCCGTGCCATGCCGGTGCCATGCCGTGCCATGCCGGTGCCATGCCGTGCCATGCCGGTGCCATGCCGTGCCATGCCGGTGCCATGCCGTGCCATGCCGTGCCATGCCGTGCCATGCCGTGCCATGCCATGCCATGCCGTGCCATGCCGTGCCATGCCGGTGCCATGCCGGTGCCATGCCGTGCCATGCCGTGCCATTCCGTGCCATGCCGTGCCATTCCGTGCCATTCCGTGCCATTCCGTGCCATTCCGTGCCATTCCGTGCCATTCCGTGCCATTCCGTGCCATTCCGTGCCATTCCGTGCCATTCCGTGCCATTCCGTGCCATTCCGTGCCATTCCGTGCCATTCCGTGCCATTCCGTGCCATTCCGTGCCATTCCGTGCCATTCCGTGCCATTCCGTGCCATTCCGTGCCATTCCGTGCCATTCCGTGCCATTCCATGCCATTCCATGCCATTCCATGCCATTCCTTGCCATTCCATGCCATTCCATGCCATTCCATGCCATTCCATGCCATTCCATGCCATTCCATGCCATTCCATGCCATTCCATGCCATTCCATGCCATTCCATGCCATTCCATGCCATTCCATGCCATTCCATGCCATTCCATGCCATTCCATGCCATTCCATGCCATTCCATGCCATTCCATGCCATTCCATGCCATTCCATGCCATTCCATGCCATTCCATGCCATTCCATGCCATTCCATGCCATTCCATGCCATTCCATGCCATTCCATGCCATTCAATGCCATTCCATGCCATTCCATGCCATTCCATGCCATTCCATGCCATTCAATGCCGTGCCATGCCGGTGCCATGCCGTGCCATGCCGTGCCATGCCGTGCCATGCCGTGCCATGCCGTGCCATGCCGTGCCATGCCGTGCCATGCCGTGCCATGCCGGTGCCATGCCGTGCCATGCCGTGCCATGCCGGTGCCATGCCGTGCCATGCCGGTGCCATGCCGTGCCATGCCGGTGCCATGCCGTGCCATGCCGGTGCCATGCCGTGCCATGCCGGTGCCATGCCGTGCCATGCCGGTGCCATGCCGTGCCATGCCGGTGCCATGCCGTGCCATGCCGGTGCCATGCCGGTGCCATGCCGGTGCCATGCCGTGCCATGCCGGTGCCATGCCGTGCCATGCCGGTGCCATGCCGGTGCCATGCCGTGCCATGCCGGTGCCATGCCGTGCCATGCCGGTGCCATGCCGTGCCATGCCGGTGCCATGCCGGTGCCATGCCGTGCCATGCCGGTGCCATGCCGTGCCATGCCGGTGCCATGCCGTGCCATGCCGGTGCCATGCCGTGCCATGCCGGTGCCATGCCGTGCCATGCCGTGCCATGCCGTGCCATGCCGTGCCATGCCGGTGCCATGCCGAGCCATGCCGTGCCATGCCGGTGCCATGCCGTGCCATGCCGTGCCATTCCGTGCCATGCCGTGCCATTCCGTGCCATTCCGTGCCATTCCGTGCCATTCCGTGCCATTCCGTGCCATTCCGTGCCATTCCGTGCCATTCCGTGCCATTCCGTGCCATTCCATGCCATTCCGTGCCATTCCATGCCATTCCATGCCATTCCTTGCCATTCCATGCCATTCCATGCCATTCCATGCCATTCCATGCCATTCCATGCCATTCCATGCCATTCCATGCCATTCCTTGCCATTCCATGCCATTCCATGCCATTCCATGCCATTCCATGCCATTCCATGCCATTCCATGCCATTCCATGCCATTCCATGCCATTCCATGCCATTCCATGCCATTCCATGCCATTCCATGCCATTCCATGCCATTCCATGCCATTCCATGCCATTCCATGCCATTCCATGCCATTCCATGCCATTCCATGCCATTCCATGCCATTCCATGCCATTCCATGCCATTCCATGCCATTCCATGCCATTCCATGCCATTCCATGCCATTCCATGCCATTCCATGCCATTCCATGCCATTCCATGCCATTCCATGCCATTCCATGCCATTCCATGCCATTCCATGCCATTCCATGCCATTCCATGCCATTCCATGCCATTCCATGCCATTCCATGCCATTCCATGCCATTCCATGCCATTCCATGCCATTCCATGCCATTCCATGCCATTCCATGCCATTCCATGCCATTCCATGCCATTCCATGCCATTCCATGCCATTCCATGCCATTCCATGCCATTCCATGCCATTCCATGCCATTCCATGCCATTCCATGCCATTCCATGCCATTCCATGCCATTCCATGCCATTCCATGCCATTCCATGCCATTCCATGCCATTCCATGCCATTCCATGCCATTCCATGCCATTCAATGCCATTCCATGCCATTCCATGCCATTCCATGCCATTCCATGCCATTCCATGCCATTCAATGCCGTGCCATGCCGGTGCCATGCCGTGCCATGCCGTGCCACGCCGTGCCATGCCGTGCCATGCCGTGCCATGCCGTGCCATGCCGGTGCCATGCCGTGCCATGCCGTGCCATGCCGGTGCCATGCCGTGCCATGCCGGTGCCATGCCGTGCCATGCCGGTGCCATGCCGTGCCATGCCGGTGCCATGCCGTGCCATGCCGGTGCCATGCCGTGCCATGCCGGTGCCATGCCGTGCCATGCCGGTGCCATGCCGGTGCCATGCCGGTGCCATGCCGTGCCATGCCGGTGCCATGCCGTGCCATGCCGGTGCCATGCCGTGCCATGCCGGTGCCATGCCGTGCCATGCCGGTGCCATGCCGTGCCATGCCGGTGCCATGCCGTGCCATGCCGGTGCCATGCCGGTGCCATGCCGTGCCATGCCGGTGCCATGCCGTGCCATGCCGGTGCCATGCCGTGCCATGCCGGTGCCATGCCGTGCCATGCCGGTGCCATGCCGTGCCATGCCGGTGCCATGCCGTGCCATGCCGGTGCCATGCCGTGCCATGCCGTGCCATGCCGTGCCATGCCGTGCCATGCCGTGCCATGCCGTGCCATGCCGTGCCATGCCGGTGCCATGCCGAGCCATGCCGTGCCATGCCGGTGCCATGCCGTGCCATGCCGTGCCATTCCGTGCCATGCCGTGCCATTCCGTGCCATTCCGTGCCATTCCGTGCCATTCCGTGCCATTCCGTGCCATTCCGTGCCATTCCGTGCCATTCCGTGCCATTCCGTGCCATTCCGTGCCATTCCGTGCCATTCCGTGCCATTCCGTGCCATTCCGTGCCATTCCGTGCCATTCCGTGCCATTCCATGCCATTCAATGCCATTCCATGCCATTCCATGCCATTCCATGCCATTCCATGCCATTCCATGCCATTCAATGCCGTGCCATGCCGGTGCCATGCCGTGCCATGCCGTGCCATGCCGTGCCATGCCGTGCCATGCCGTGCCATGCCGTGCCATGCCGGTGCCATGCCGTGCCATGCCGGTGCCATGCCGTGCCATGCCGTGCCATGCCGGTGCCATGCCGTGCCATGCCGGTGCCATGCCGTGCCATGCCGGTGCCATGCCGTGCCATGCCGGTGCCATGCCGTGCCATGCCGGTGCCATGCCGTGCCATGCCGGTGCCATGCCGTGCCATGCCGGTGCCATGCCGTGCCATGCCGGTGCCATGCCGTGCCATACCGGTGCCATGCCGGTGCCATTCCGTGCCATTCCGTGCCATTCCGTGCCATTCCGTGCCATTCCATGCCATTCCATGCCATTCCATGCCATTCCATGCCATTCCATGCCATTCCATGCCATTCCATGCCATCCCATGCCATTCCATGCCATTCCATGCCATTCCATGCCATTCCATGCCATTCCATGCCATTCCATGCCATTCCATGCCATTCCATGCCATTCAATGCCATTCCATGCCATTCCATGCCATTCCGTGCAATGCCGGTGCCATGCCGTGCCATGCCGGTGCCATGCCGTGCCATGCCGTGCCATGCCGGTGCCATGCCGTGCCATGCCGTGCCATGCCGTGCCATGCCGTGCCATTCCATGCCATTCCGTGCCATTCCATGCCATTCCATGCCATTCCATGCCATTCCATGCCATTCCATGCCATTCCATGCCATTCAATGCCATTCCATGCCATTCCATGCCATCCCATGCCATTCCATGCCATTCCATGCCATTCAATGCCGTGCCATGCCGGTGCCATGCCGTGCCATGCCGTGCCATGCCGTGCCATGCCGTGCCATGCCGGTGCCATGCCGTGCCATGCCGGTGCCATGCCGTGCCATGCCGGTGCCATGCCGTGCCATGCCGTGCCATGCCGTGCCATGCCGTGCCATGCCGGTGCCATGCCGTGCCATGCCGTGCCATGCCGGTGCCATGCCGTGCCATGCCGGTGCCATGCCGTGCCATGCCGGTGCCATGCCGTGCCATGCCGGTGCCATGCCGTGCCATGCCGGTGCCATGCCGTGCCATGCCGGTGCCATGCCGTGCCATGCCGGTGCCATGCCGTGCCATGCCGGTGCCATGCCGTGCCATGCCGGTGCCATGCCGTGCCATGCCGGTGCCATGCCGGTGCCATGCCGGTGCCATGCCGTGCCATGCCGGTGCCATGCCGTGCCATGCCGGTGCCATGCCGTGCCATGCCGGTGCCATGCCGTGCCATGCCGGTGCCATGCCGGTGCCATGCCGTGCCATGCCGGTGCCATGCCGTGCCATGCCGGTGCCATGCCGTGCCATGCCGGTGCCATGCCGTGCCATGCCGGTGCCATGCCGGTGCCATGCCGTGCCATGCCGGTGCCATGCCGTGCCATGCCGGTGCCATGCCGTGCCATGCCGGTGCCATGCCGTGCCATGCCGGTGCCATGCCGTGCCATGCCGTGCCATGCCGTGCCATGCCGTGCCATGCCGTGCCATGCCGTGCCATGCCGGTGCCATGCCGTGCCATGCCGTGCCATGCCGTGCCATTCCATGCCATTCCGTGCCATTCCATGCCATTCCCTGCCATTCCATGCCATTCCATGCCATTCCATGCCATTCCATGCCATTCCATGCCATTCCATGCCATTCCATGCCATTCCATGCCATTCCATGCCATTCCATGCCATTCCATGCCATTCCATGCCATCCCATGCCATTCAATGCCATTCCATGCCATTCCATGCCATTCCGTGCAATGCCGGTGCCATGCCGTGCCATGCCGGTGCCATGCCGTGCCATGCCGGTGCCATGCCGTGCCATGCCGGTGCCATGCCGTGCCATGCCGGTGCCATGCCGTGCCATGCCGTGCCATGCCGTGCCATGCCGGTGCCATGCCGTGCCATGCCGTGCCATTCCGTGCCATGCCGTGCCATGCCGTGCCATTCCGTGCCATTCCGTGCCATTCCATGCCATTCCATGCCATTCCATGCCATTCCATGCCATTCCATGCCATTCCATGCCATTCCATGCCATTCCATGCCATTCCATGCCATTCCATGCCATTCCATGCCATTCCATGCCATTCCATGCCATTCCATGCCATTCCATGCCATTCCATGCCATTCCATGCCATTCCATGCCATTCCATGCCATTCCATGCCATTCCATGCCATTCAATGCCATTCCATGCCATTCCATGCCATTCCGTGCAATGCCGGTGCCATGCCGTGCCATGCCGGTGCCATGCCGTGCCATGCCGTGCCATGCCGGTGCCATGCCGGTGCCATGCCGTGCCATGCCGGTGCCATGCCGTGCCATGCCGGTGCCATGCCGTGCCATGCCGGTGCCATGCCGTGCCATGCCGGTGCCATGCCGTGCCATGCCGGTGCCATGCCGTGCCATGCCGATGCCATGCCGTGCCATGCCGGTGCCATGCCGGTGCCATGCCGTGCCATGCCGGTGCCATGCCGTGCCATGCCGGTGCCATGCCGTGCCATGCCGTGCCATGCCGTGCCATGCCGTGCCATGCCGTGCCATGCCGTGCCATGCCGTGCCATGCCGGTGCCATGCCGTGCCATGCCGGTGCCATGCCGTGCCATGCCGTGCCATGCCGGTGCCATGCCGTGCCATGCCGTGCCATTCCGTGCCATGCCGTGCCATTCCGTGCCATTCCGTGCCATTCCGTGCCATTCCGTGCCATTCCGTGCCATTCCGTGCCATTCCGTGCCATTCCATGCCATTCCATGCCATTCCATGCCATTCCATGCCATTCCATGCCATTCCATGCCATTCCATGCCATTCCATGCCATTCCATGCCATTCCATGCCATTCCATGCCATTCCATGCCATTCCATGCCATTCCATGCCATTCCATGCCATTCCATGCCATTCCTTGCCATTCCATGCCATTCCATGCCATTCCATGCCATTCCATGCCATTCCATGCCATTCCATGCCATTCCATGCCATTCCATGCCATTCCATGCCATTCCATGCCATTCCATGCCATTCCATGCCATTCCATGCCATTCCATGCCATTCCATGCCATTCCATGCCATTCCATGCCATTCCATGCCATTCCATGCCATTCCATGCCATTCCATGCCATTCCATGCCATTCCATGCCATTCCATGCCATTCCATGCCATTCCATGCCATTCCATGCCATTCCATGCCATTCCATGCCATTCCATGCCATTCCATGCCATTCCATGCCATTCCATGCCATTCCATGCCATTCCATGCCATTCCATGCCATTCCATGCCATTCCATGCCATTCCATGCCATTCCATGCCATTCCATGCCATTCCATGCCATTCCATGCCATTCCATGCCATTCCATGCCATTCCATGCCATTCCATGCCATTCCATGCCATTCCATGCCATTCCATGCCATTCCATGCCATTCCATGCCATTCCATGCCATTCCATGCCATTCCATGCCATTCCATGCCATTCCATGCCATTCCATGCCATTCCATGCCATTCCATGCCATTCCATGCCATTCAATGCCATTCCATGCCATTCCATGCCATTCCATGCCATTCCATGCCATTCCATGCCATTCAATGCCGTGCCATGCCGGTGCCATGCCGTGCCATGCCGTGCCATGCCGTGCCATGCCGTGCCATGCCGTGCCATGCCGGTGCCATGCCGTGCCATGCCGGTGCCATGCCGTGCCATGCCGTGCCATGCCGGTGCCATGCCGTGCCATGCCGGTGCCATGCCGTGCCATGCCGGTGCCATGCCGTGCCATGCCGGTGCCATGCCGTGCCATGCCGGTGCCATGCCGTGCCATGCCGGTGCCATGCCGTGCCATGCCGGTGCCATGCCGTGCCATGCCGGTGCCATGCCGGTGCCATTCCGTGCCATTCCGTGCCATTCCGTGCCATTCCGTGCCATTCCATGCCATTCCATGCCATTCCATGCCATTCCATGCCATTCCATGCCATTCCATGCCATTCCATGCCATTCCATGCCATTCCATGCCATTCCATGCCATTCCATGCCATTCCATGCCATTCCATGCCATTCCATGCCATTCCATGCCATTCCATGCCATTCCATGCCATTCCATGCCATTCCATGCCATTCCATGCCATTCCATGCCATTCCATGCCATTCCATGCCATTCCATGCCATTCCATGCCATTCCATGCCATTCCATGCCATTCCATGCCATTCCATGCCATTCCATGCCATTCCATGCCATTCAATGCCATTCCATGCCATTCCATGCCATTCCATGCCATTCCATGCCATTCCATGCCATTCAATGCCATTCCATGCCATTCCATGCCATTCCATGCCATTCCATGCCATTCCATGCCATTCCATGCCATTCCATGCCATTCCATGCCATTCCATGCCATTCCATGCCATTCCATGCCATTCCATGCCATTCCATGCCATTCCATGCCATTCCATGCCATTCCATGCCATTCCATGCCATTCCATGCCATTCCATGCCATTCCATGCCATTCCATGCCATTCCATGCCATTCCATGCCATTCCATGCCATTCCATGCCATTCCATGCCATTCCATGCCATTCCATGCCATTCCATGCCATTCCATGCCATTCCATGCCATTCCATGCCATTCCATGCCATTCCATGCCATTCCATGCCATTCCATGCCATTCCATGCCATTCCATGCCATTCCATGCCATTCCATGCCATTCCATGCCATTCCATGCCATTCCATGCCATTCCATGCCATTCCATGCCATTCCATGCCATTCCATGCCATTCCATGCCATTCCATGCCATTCCATGCCATTCCATGCCATTCCATGCCATTCCATGCCATTCCATGCCATTCCATGCCATTCCATGCCATTCCATGCCATTCCATGCCATTCCATGCCATTCCATGCCATTCCATGCCATTCCATGCCATTCCATGCCATTCCATGCCATTCCATGCATTCCATGCCATTCCATGCCATTCCATGCCATTCCATGCCATTCCATGCCATTCCATGCCATTCCATGCCATTCCATGCCATTCCATGCCATTCCATGCCATTCCATGCCATTCCATGCCATTCCATGCCATTCCATGCCATTCCATGCCATTCAATGCCATTCCATGCCATTCCATGCCATTCCATGCCATTCCATGCCATTCCATGCCATTCAATGCCATTCCATGCCATTCCATGCCATTCCATGCCATTCCATGCCATTCCATGCCATTCCATGCCATTCCATGCCATTCCATGCCATTCCATGCCATTCCATGCCATTCCATGCCATTCCATGCCATTCCATGCCATTCCATTCCATGCCATTCCATGCCATTCCATGCCATTCCATGCCATTCCATGCCATTCCATGCCATTCCATGCCATTCCATGCCATTCCATGCCATTCCATGCCATTCCATGCCATTCCATGCCATTCCATGCCATTCCATGCCATTCCATGCCATTCCATGCCATTCCATGCCATTCCATGCCATTCCATGCCATTCCATGCCATTCCATGCCATTCCATGCCATTCCATGCCATTCCATGCCATTCCATGCCATTCCATGCCATTCCATGCCATTCCATGCCATTCCATGCCATTCCATGCCATTCCATGCCATTCCATGCCATTCCATGCCATTCCATGCCATTCCATGCCATTCCATGCCATTCCATGCCATTCCATGCCATTCCATGCCATTCCATGCCATTCCATGCCATTCATCCATGCCATTCCATGCCATTCAATGCCATTCCATGCCATTCAATGCCGTGCCATGCCGGTGCCATGCCGTGCCATGCCGGTGCCATGCCGTGCCATGCCGGTGCCATGCCGTGCCATGCCGGTGCCATGCCGTGCCATGCCGGTGCCATGCCGTGCCATGCCGTGACATGCCGTGCCATGCCGGTGCCATGCCGTGCCATGCCGGTGCCATGCCGTGCCATGCCGTGCCATGCCGTGCCATTCCATGCCATTCCGTGCCATTCCATGCCATTCCCTGCCATTCCATGCCATTCCATGCCATTCCATGCCATTCCATGCCATTCCATGCCATTCCATGCCATTCCATGCCATTCCATGCCATTCCATGCCATTCCATGCCATCCCATGCCATTCAATGCCATTCCATGCCATTCCATGCCATTCCGTGCAATGCCGGTGCCATGCCGTGCCATGCCGGTGCCATGCCGTGCCATGCCGGTGCCATGCCGTGCCATGCCGTGCCATGCCGTGCCATGCCGGTGCCATGCCGTGCCATGCCGTGCCATTCCGTGCCATGCCGTGCCATGCCGTGCCATTCCGTGCCATTCCGTGCCATTCCATGCCATTCCATGCCATTCCATGCCATTCCATGCCATTCCATGCCATTCCATGCCATTCCATGCCATTCCATGCCATTCCATGCCATTCCATGCCATTCCATGCCATTCCATGCCATTCCATGCCATTCCATGCCATTCCATGCCATTCCATGCCATTCCATGCCATTCCATGCCATTCCATGCCATTCCATGCCATTCAATGCCATTCCATGCCATTCCATGCCATTCCGTGCAATGCCGGTGCCATGCCGTGCCATGCCGGTGCCATGCCGTGCCATGCCGTGCCATGCCGGTGCCATGCCGTGCCATGCCGGTGCCATGCCGTGCCATGCCGTGCCATGCCGGTGCCATGCCGTGCCATGCCGGTGCCATGCCGTGCCCTGCCGGTGCCATGCCGTGCCATGCCGGTGCCATGCCGTGCCATGCCGTGCCATGCCGGTGCCATGCCGTGCCATGCCGTGCCATGCCGGTGCCATGCCGTGCCATGCCGTGCCATGCCGTGCCATTCCGTGCCATTCCGTGCCATTCCGTGCCATTCCATGCCATTCCATGCCATTCCATGCCATTCCATGCCATTCCATGCCATTCCATGCCATTCCATGCCATTCCATGCCATTCCATGCCATTCCATGCCATTCCATGCCATTCCATGCCATTCCATGCCATTCCATGCCATTCCATGCCATTCCATGCCATTCCATGCCATTCCATGCCATTCCATGCCATTCCATGCCATTCAATGCCATTCCATGCCATTCCATGCCATTCCATGCCATTCCATGCCATTCCATGCCATTCAATGCCGTGCCATGCCGGTGCCATGCCGTGCCATGCCGTGCCATGCCGTGCCATGCCGTGCCATGCCGTGCCATGCCGTGCCATGCCGGTGCCATGCCGTGCCATGCCGTGCCATGCCGGTGCCATGCCGTGCCATGCCGTGCCATGCCGGTGCCATGCCGTGCCATGCCGGTGCCATGCCGTGCCATGCCGGTGCCATGCCGTGCCATGCCGGTGCCATGCCGTGCCATGCCGGTGCCATGCCGTGCCATGCCGGTGCCATGCCGTGCCATGCCGGTGCCATGCCGTGCCATGCCGGTGCCATGCCGTGCCATGCCGGTGCCATGCCGTGCCATGCCGGTGCCATGCCGGTGCCATGCCGTGCCATGCCGGTGCCATGCCGGTGCCATGCCGGTGCCATGCCGTGCCATGCCGGTGCCATGCCGTGCCATGCCGGTGCCATGCCGTGCCATGCCGGTGCCATGCCGTGCCATGCCGGTGCCATGCCGTGCCATGCCGTGCCATGCCGGTGCCATGCCGGTGCCATGCCGTGCCATGCCGGTGCCATGCCGGTGCCATGCCGTGCCATGCCGGTGCCATGCCGTGCCATGCCGGTGCCATGCCGTGCCATGCCGGTGCCATGCCGTGCCATGCCGGTGCCATGCCGTGCCATGCCGGTGCCATGCCGTGCCATGCCGTGCCATGCCGTGCCATGCCGTGCCATTCCATGCCATTCCGTGCCATTCCATGCCATTCCCTGCCATTCCATGCCATTCCATGCCATTCCATGCCATTCCATGCCATTCCATGCCCTTCAATGCCGTGCCATGCCGGTGCCATGCCGTGCCATGCCGGTGCCATGCCGTGCCATGCCGGTGCCATGCCGTGCCATGCCGGTGCCATGCCGTGCCATGCCGTGACATGCCGTGCCATGCCGGTGCCATGCCGTGCCATGCCGGTGCCATGCCGTGCCATGCCGTGCCATGCCGTGCCATGCCGTGCCATTCCATGCCATTCCGTGCCATTCCATGCCATTCCCTGCCATTCCATGCCATTCCATGCCATTCCATGCCATTCCATGCCATTCCATGCCATTCCATGCCATTCCATGCCATTCCATGCCATTCCATGCCATTCCATGCCATCCCATGCCATTCAATGCCATTCCATGCCATTCCATGCCATTCCGTGCAATGCCGGTGCCATGCCGTGCCATGCCGGTGCCATGCCGTGCCATGCCGGTGCCATGCCGTGCCATGCCGGTGCCATGCCGTGCCATGCCGTGCCATGCCGTGCCATGCCGGTGCCATGCCGTGCCATGCCGTGCCATTCCGTGCCATGCCGTGCCATGCCGTGCCATTCCGTGCCATTCCGTGCCATTCCATGCCATTCCATGCCATTCCATGCCATTCCATGCCATTCCATGCCATTCCATGCCATTCCATGCCATTCCATGCCATTCCATGCCATTCCATGCCATTCCATGCCATTCCATGCCATTCCATGCCATTCCATGCCATTCCATGCCATTCCATGCCATTCCATGCCATTCCATGCCATTCCATGCCATTCCATGCCATTCCATGCCATTCCATGCCATTCCATGCCATTCCATGCCATTCCATGCCATTCCATGCCATTCCATGCCATTCCATGCCATTCCATGCCATTCCATGCCATTCCATGCCATTCCATGCCATTCCATGCCATTCCATGCCATTCCATGCCATTCCATGCCATTCCATGCCATTCCATGCCATTCCATGCCATTCCATGCCATTCCATGCCATTCCATGCCATTCCATGCCATTCCATGCCATCCCATGCCATTCAATGCCATTCCATGCCATTCCATGCCATTCCGTGCAATGCCGGTGCCATGCCGTGCCATGCCGGTGCCATGCCGTGCCATGCCGGTGCCATGCCGTGCCATGCCGGTGCCATGCCGGTGCCATGCCGTGCCATGCCGGTGCCATGCCGTGCCATGCCGGTGCCATGCCGTGCCATGCCGTGCCATGCCGTGCCATGCCGGTGCCATGCCGTGCCATGCCGGTGCCATGCCGTGCCATGCCGGTGCCATGCCGTGCCATGCCGTGCCATGCCGTGCCATGCCGGTGCCATGCCGTGCCATGCCGGTGCCATGCCGGTGCCATGCCGTGCCATGCCGGTGCCATGCCGTGCCATGCCGGTGCCATGCCGTGCCATGCCGGTGCCATGCCGTGCCATGCCGGTGCCATGCCGTGCCATGCCGGTGCCATGCCGTGCCATGCCGGTGCCATGCCGTGCCATGCCGGTGCCATGCCGTGCCATGCCGTGCCATTCCATGCCATTCCGTGCCATTCCATGCCATTCCCTGCCATTCCATGCCATTCCATGCCATTCCATGCCATTCCATGCCATTCCATGCCATTCCATGCCATTCCATGCCATTCCATGCCATTCCATGCCATTCCATGCCATTCCATGCCATCCCATGCCATTCAATGCCATTCCATGCCATTCCATGCCATTCCGTGCAATGCCGGTGCCATGCCGTGCCATGCCGGTGCCATGCCGTGCCATGCCGGTGCCATGCCATGCCATTCCGTGCAATGCCGGTGCCATGCCGTGCCATGCCGGTGCCATGCCGTGCCATGCCGGTGCCATGCCGGTGCCATGCCGGTGCCATGCCGGTGCCATGCCGTGCCATGCCGGTGCCATGCCGTGCCATGCCGGTGCCATGCCGTGCCATGCCGGTGCCATGCCGTGCCATGCCGGTGCCATGCCGTGCCATGCCGGTGCCATGCCGTGCCATGCCGGTGCCATGCCGTGCCATGCCGGTGCCATGCCGTGCCATGCCGGTGCCATGCCGGTGCCATGCCGTGCCATGCCGGTGCCATGCCGTGCCATGCCGGTGCCATGCCGTGCCATGCCGGTGCCATGCCGTGCCATGCCGGTGCCATGCCGTGCCATGCCGGTGCCATGCCGTGCCATGCCGTGCCATGCCGGTGCCATGCCGTGCCATGCCGTGCCATTCCGTGCCATGCCGTGCCATTCCGTGCCATTCCGTGCCATTCCGTACCATTCCGTGCCATTCCGTACCATTCCGTGCCATTCCATGCCATTCCATGCCATTCCATGCCATTCCATGCCATTCCATGCCATTCCATGCCATTCCATGCCATTCCATGCCATTCCATGCCATTCCATGCCATTCCATGCCATTCCATGCCATTCCATGCCATTCCATGCCATTCCGTGCAATGCCGGTGCCATGCCGTGCCATGCCGGTGCCATGCCGTGCCATGCCGGTGCCATGCCGTGCCATGCCGGTGCCATGCCGTGCCATGCCGGTGCCATGCCGTGCCATGCCGGTGCCATGCCGGTGCCATGCCGTGCCATGCCGGTGCCATGCCGTGCCATGCCGGTGCCATGCCGTGCCATGCCGGTGCCATGCCGTGCCATGCCGTGTCATGCCGTGCCATGCCGTGCCATGCCGTGCCATGCCGTGCCATGCCGTGCCATGCCGTGCCATGCCGTGCCATGCCGTGCCATGCCGGTGCCATGCCGTGCCATGCCGGTGCCATGCCGTGCCATGCCGTGCCATGCCGGTGCCATGCCGTGCCATGCCGTGCCATTCCGTGCCATGCCGTGCCATTCCGTGCCATTCCGTGCCATTCCGTGCCATTCCGTGCCATTCCGTGCCATTCCGTGCCATTCCGTGCCATTCCGTGCCATTCCGTGCCATTCCGTGCCATTCCGTGCCATTCCGTGCCATTCCGTGCCATTCCGTGCCATTCCGTGCCATTCCGTGCCATTCCATGCCATTCCGTGCCATTCCATGCCATTCCGTGCCATTCCATGCCATTCCATGCCATTCCATGCCATTCCATGCCATTCCATGCCATTCCATGCCATTCCATGCCATTCCATGCCATTCCATGCCATTCCATGCCATTCCATGCCATTCCATGCCATTCCATGCCATTCCATGCCATTCCATGCCATTCCGTGCAATGCCGGTGCCATGCCGTGCCATGCCGGTGCCATGCCGTGCCATGCCGGTGCCATGCCGGTGCCATGCCGGTGCCATGCCGGTGCCATGCCGTGCCATGCCGGTGCCATGCCGTGCCATGCCGGTGCCATGCCGTGCCATGCCGGTGCCATGCCGGTGCCATGCCGGTGCCATGCCGGTGCCATGCCGGTGCCATGCCGTGCCATGCCGTGCCATTCCGTGCCATGCCGTGCCATTCCGTGCCATTCCGTGCCATTCCGTACCATTCCGTGCCATTCCATGCCATTCCATGCCATTCCATGCCATTCCATGCCATTCCATGCCATTCCATGCCATTCCATGCCATTCCATGCCATTCCATGCCATTCCATGCCATTCCATGCCATTCCATGCCATTCCATGCCATTCCATGCCATTCCATGCCATTCCATGCCATTCCATGCCATTCAATGCCATTCCATGCCATTCCATGCCATTCCGTGCAATGCCGGTGCCATGCCGTGCCATGCCGGTGCCATGCCGTGCCATGCCGGTGCCATGCCGTGCCATGCCGGTGCCATGCCGTGCCATGCCGGTGCCATGCCGTGCCATGCCGGTGCCATGCCGTGCCATGCCGGTGCCATGCCGTGCCATGCCGGTGCCATGCCGTGCCATGCCGGTGCCATGCCGTGCCATGCCGGTGCCATGCCGTGCCATGCCGGTGCCATGCCGTGCCATGCCGGTGCCATGCCGTGCCATGCCGGTGCCATGCCGTGCCATGCCGTGCCATGCCGGTGCCATGCCGTGCCATGCAGGTGCCATGCCGTGCCATGCCGGTGCCATGCCGTGCCATGCCGTGCCATGCCGTGCCATGCCGGTGCCATGCCGTGCCATGCCGGTGCCATGCCGTGCCATGCCGGTGCCATGCCGTGCCATGCCGGTGCCATGCCGTGCCATGCCGGTGCCATGCCGTGCCATGCCGGTGCCATGCCGTGCCATGCCGGTGCCATGCCGTGCCATGCCGGTGCCATGCCGTGCCATGCCGGTGCCATGCCGTGCCATGCCGGTGCCATGCCGTGCCATGCCGGTGCCATGCCGTGCCATGCCGGTGCCATGCCGTGCCATGCCGGTGCCATGCCGGTGCCATGCCGTGCCATGCCGGTGCCATGCCGTGCCATGCCGGTGCCATGCCGTGCCATGCCGGTGCCATGCCGTGCCATGCCGGTGCCATGCCGTGCCATGCCGGTGCCATGCCGTGCCATGCCGGTGCCATGCCGTGCCATGCCGGTGCCATGCCGTGCCATGCCGGTGCCATGCCGTGCCATGCCGGTGCCATGCCGTGCCATGCCGGTGCCATGCCGTGCCATGCCGGTGCCATGCCGTGCCATGCCGGTGCCATGCCGTGCCATGCCGTGCCATGCCGGTGCCATGCCGTGCCATGCCGTGCCATTCCGTGCCATGCCGTGCCATTCCGTGCCATTCCGTGCCATTCCGTGCCATTCCGTGCCATTCCGTGCCATTCCGTGCCATTCCGTGCCATTCCGTGCCATTCCGTGCCATTCCGTGCCATTCCATGCCATTCCGTGCCATTCCATGCCATTCCGTGCCATTCCATGCCATTCCGTGCCATTCCATGCCATTCCGTGCCATTCCATGCCATTCCGTGCCATTCCATGCCATTCCGTGCCATTCCATGCCATTCCGTGCCATTCCATGCCATTCCGTGCCATTCCATGCCATTCCGTGCCATTCCATGCCATTCCGTGCCATTCCATGCCATTCCGTGCCATTCCATGCCATTCCGTGCCATTCCATGCCATTCCGTGCCATTCCATGCCATTCCGTGCCATTCCATGCCATTCCGTGCCATTCCATGCCATTCCGTGCCATTCCATGCCATTCCATGCCATTCCATGCCATTCCATGCCATTCCATGCCATTCCATGCCATTCCATGCCATTCCATGCCATTCCATGCCATTCCATGCCATTCCATGCCATTCCATGCCATTCCATGCCATTCCATGCCATTCCATGCCATTCCATGCCATTCCATGCCATTCCATGCCATTCCATGCCATTCCATGCCATTCCATGCCATTCCATGCCATTCCATGCCATTCCATGCCATTCCATGCCATTCCATGCCATTCCATGCCATTCCATGCCATTCCATGCCATTCCATGCCATTCCATGCCATTCCATGCCATTCCATGCCATTCCATGCCATTCCATGCCATTCCATGCCATTCCATGCCATTCCATGCCATTCCATGCCATTCCATGCCATTCCATGCCATTCCATGCCATTCCATGCCATTCCATGCCATTCCATGCCATTCCATGCCATTCCATGCCATTCAATGCCATTCCATGCCATTCCATGCCATTCCATGCCATTCCATGCCATTCAATGCCGTGCCATGCCGGTGCCATGCCGTGCCATGCCGTGCCATGCCGTGCCATGCCGGTGCCATGCCGTGCCATGCCGGTGCCATGCCGTGCCATGCCGGTGCCATGCCGTGCCATGCCGGTGCCATGCCGTGCCATGCCGGTGCCATGCCGTGCCATGCCGGTGCCATGCCGTGCCATGCCGGTGCCATGCCGTGCCATGCCGGTGCCATGCCGTGCCATGCCGGTGCCATGCCGTGCCATGCCGGTGCCATGCCGTGCCATGCCGGTGCCATGCCGGTGCCATGCCGGTGCCATGCCGTGCCATGCCGGTGCCATGCCGTGCCATGCCGGTGCCATGCCGTGCCATGCCGGTGCCATGCCGTGCCATGCCGGTGCCATGCCGTGCCATGCCGGTGCCATGCCGGTGCCATGCCGTGCCATGCCGGTGCCATGCCGGGCCATGCCGGTGCCATGCCGTGCCATGCCGGTGCCATGCCGTGCCATGCCGGTGCCATGCCGTGCCATGCCGGTGCCATGCCGTGCCATGCCGGTGCCATGCCGTGCCATGCCGGTGCCATGCCGTGCCATGCCGGTGCCATGCCGTGCCATGCCGGTGCCATGCCGTGCCATGCCGTGCCATGCCGTGCCATGCCGTGCCATGCCGGTGCCATGCCGTGCCATGCAGGTGCCATGCCGTGCCATGCCGGTGCCATGCCGTGCCATGCCGTGCCATGCCGTGCCATGCCGTGCCATGCCGGTGCCATGCCGTGCCATGCCGGTGCCATGCCGTGCCATGCCGGTGCCATGCCGTGCCATGCCGGTGCCATGCCGTGCCATGCCGGTGCCATGCCGTGCCATGCCGGTGCCATGCCGTGCCATGCCGGTGCCATGCCGTGCCATGCCGGTGCCATGCCGTGCCATGCCGGTGCCATGCCGTGCCATGCCGGTGCCATGCCGTGCCATGCCGGTGCCATGCCGTGCCATGCCGGTGCCATGCCGTGCCATGCCGGTGCCATGCCGGTGCCATGCCGTGCCATGCCGGTGCCATGCCGTGCCATGCCGGTGCCATGCCGTGCCATGCCGGTGCCATGCCGTGCCATGCCGGTGCCATGCCGGTGCCATGCCGGTGCCATGCCGGTGCCATGCCGTGCCATGCCGGTGCCATGCCGTGCCATGCCGGTGCCATGCCGTGCCATGCCGGTGCCATGCCGGTGCCATGCCGTGCCATGCCGGTGCCATGCCGTGCCATGCCGGTGCCATGCCGTGCCATGCCGGTGCCATGCCGTGCCATGCCGGTGCCATGCCGTGCCATGCCGGTGCCATGCCGTGCCATGCCGGTGCCATGCCGTGCCATGCCGGTGCCATGCCGTGCCATGCCGTGCCATGCCGTGCCATGCCGTGCCATGCCGTGCCATGCCGTGCCATGCCGTGCCATGCCGGTGCCATGCCGGTGCCATGCCGTGCCATGCCGTGCCATTCCGTGCCATGCCGTGCCATTCCGTGCCATTCCGTGCCATTCCGTGCCATTCCGTGCCATTCCGTGCCATTCCGTGCCATTCCGTGCCATTCCGTGCCATTCCGTGCCATTCCGTGCCATTCCGTGCCATTCCGTGCCATTCCGTGCCATTCCGTGCCATTCCGTGCCATTCCGTGCCATTCCGTGCCATTCCGTGCCATTCCGTGCCATTCCGTGCCATTCCATGCCATTCCATGCCATTCCATGCCATTCCTTGCCATTCCATGCCATTCCATGCCATTCCATGCCATTCCATGCCATTCCATGCCATTCCATGCCATTCCATGCCATTCCATGCCATTCCATGCCATTCCATGCCATTCCATGCCATTCCATGCCATTCCATGCCATTCCATGCCATTCCATGCCATTCCATGCCATTCCATGCCATTCCATGCCATTCCATGCCATTCCATGCCATTCCATGCCATTCCATGCCATTCCATGCCATTCCATGCCATTCCATGCCATTCCATGCCATTCCATGCCATTCCATGCCATTCCATGCCATTCCATGCCATTCAATGCCATTCCATGCCATTCCATGCCATTCCATGCCATTCCATGCCATTCCATGCCATTCAATGCCGTGCCATGCCGGTGCCATGCCGTGCCATGCCGTGCCATGCCGTGCCATGCCGTGCCATGCCGTGCCATGCCGTGCCATGCCGTGCCATGCCGTGCCATGCCGTGCCATGCCGTGCCATGCCGTGCCATGCCGTGCCATGCCGTGCCATGCCGGTGCCATGCCGTGCCATGCCGTGCCATGCCGGTGCCATGCCGTGCCATGCCGGTGCCATGCCGTGCCATGCCGGTGCCATGCCGTGCCATGCCGGTGCCATGCCGTGCCATGCCGGTGCCATGCCGTGCCATGCCGGTGCCATGCCGTGCCATGCCGGTGCCATGCCGTGCCATGCCGGTGCCATGCCGGTGCCATGCCGGTGCCATGCCGTGCCATGCCGGTGCCATGCCGTGCCATGCCGGTGCCATGCCGTGCCATGCCGGTGCCATGCCGTGCCATGCCGGTGCCATGCCGTGCCATGCCGGTGCCATGCCGTGCCATGCCGGTGCCATGCCGGTGCCATGCCGTGCCATGCCGGTGCCATGCCGTGCCATGCCGGTGCCATGCCGTGCCATGCCGGTGCCATGCCGTGCCATGCCGGTGCCATGCCGTGCCATGCCGGTGCCATGCCGTGCCATGCCGTGCCATGCCGTGCCATGCCGTGCCATGCCGTGCCATGCCGTGCCATGCCGTGCCATGCCGGTGCCATGCCGAGCCATGCCGTGCCATGCCGGTGCCATGCCGTGCCATGCCGTGCCATTCCGTGCCATGCCGTGCCATTCCGTGCCATTCCGTGCCATTCCGTGCCATTCCGTGCCATTCCGTGCCATTCCGTGCCATTCCGTGCCATTCCGTGCCATTCCGTGCCATTCCATGCCATTCCGTGCCATTCCATGCCATTCCGTGCCATTCCGTGCCATTCCGTGCCATTCCATGCCATTCCGTGCCATTCCGTGCCATTCCATGCCATTCCGTGCCATTCCATGCCATTCCGTGCCATTCCGTGCCATTCCGTGCCATTCCGTGCCATTCCATGCCATTCCGTGCCATTCCGTGCCATTCCGTGCCATTCCGTGCCATTCCGTGCCATTCCATGCCATTCCATGCCATTCCATGCCATTCCATGCCATTCCATGCCATTCCATGCCATTCCATGCCATTCCATGCCATTCCATGCCATTCCATGCCATTCCTTGCCATTCCTTGCCATTCCTTGCCATTCCATGCCATTCCATGCCATTCCATGCCATTCCATGCCATTCCATGCCATTCCATGCCATTCCATGCCATTCCATGCCATTCCATGCCATTCCATGCCATTCCATGCCATTCCATGCCATTCCATGCCATTCCATGCCATTCCATGCCATTCCATGCCATTCCATGCCATTCCATGCCATTCCATGCCATTCCATGCCATTCCATGCCATTCCATGCCATTCCATGCCATTCCATGCCATTCCATGCCATTCCATGCCATTCCATGCCATTCCATGCCATTCCATGCCATTCCATGCCATTCCATGCCATTCCATGCCATTCCATGCCATTCCATGCCATTCCATGCCATTCCATGCCATTCCATGCCATTCCATGCCATTCCATGCCATTCCATGCCATTCCATGCCATTCCATGCCATTCCATGCCATTCCATGCCATTCCATGCCATTCCATGCCATTCCATGCCATTCCATGCCATTCCATGCCATTCCATGCCATTCCATGCCATTCCATGCCATTCCATGCCATTCCATGCCATTCCATGCCATTCCATGCCATTCCATGCCATTCCATGCCATTCCATGCCATTCCATGCCATTCCATGCCATTCCATGCCATTCCATGCCATTCCATGCCATTCCATGCCATTCCATGCCATTCCATGCCATTCCATGCCATTCCATGCCATTCCATGCCATTCCATGCCATTCCATGCCATTCCATGCCATTCCATGCCATTCCATGCCATTCCATGCCATTCCATGCCATTCCATGCCATTCCATGCCATTCCATGCCATTCCATGCCATTCCATGCCATTCCATGCCATTCCATGCCATTCCATGCCATTCCATGCCATTCAATGCCATTCCATGCCATTCCATGCCATTCCATGCCATTCCATGCCATTCAATGCCGTGCCATGCCGGTGCCATGCCGTGCCATGCCGTGCCATGCCGTGCCATGCCGTGCCATGCCGTGCCATGCCGTGCCATGCCGTGCCATGCCGGTGCCATGCCGTGCCATGCCGTGCCATGCCGGTGCCATGCCGTGCCATGCCGGTGCCATGCCGTGCCATGCCGGTGCCATGCCGTGCCATGCCGGTGCCATGCCGTGCCATGCCGGTGCCATGCCGTGCCATGCCGGTGCCATGCCGTGCCATGCCGGTGCCATGCCGGTGCCATGCCGGTGCCATGCCGTGCCATGCCGGTGCCATGCCGTGCCATGCCGGTGCCATGCCGTGCCATGCCGGTGCCATGCCGTGCCATGCCGGTGCCATGCCGTGCCATGCCGGTGCCATGCCGGTGCCATGCCGTGCCATGCCGGTGCCATGCCGTGCCATGCCGGTGCCATGCCGTGCCATGCCGGTGCCATGCCGTGCCATGCCGGTGCCATGCCGTGCCATGCCGTGCCATGCCGTGCCATGCCGTGCCATGCCGTGCCATGCCGTGCCATGCCGTGCCATGCCGTGCCATGCCGTGCCATGCCGTGCCATGCCGAGCCATGCCGTGCCATGCCGGTGCCATGCCGTGCCATGCCGTGCCATTCCGTGCCATGCCGTGCCATTCCGTGCCATTCCGTGCCATTCCGTGCCATTCCGTGCCATTCCGTGCCATTCCGTGCCATTCCGTGCCATTCCGTGCCATTCCGTGCCATTCCGTGCCATTCCGTGCCATTCCGTGCCATTCCGTGCCATTCCGTGCCATTCCATGCCATTCCATGCCATTCCATGCCATTCCATGCCATTCCATGCCATTCCATGCCATTCCATGCCATTCCATGCCATTCCATGCCATTCCATGCCATTCCATGCCATTCCATGCCATTCCATGCCATTCCATGCCATTCCATGCCATTCCATGCCATTCCATGCCATTCCATGCCATTCCATGCCATTCCATGCCATTCCATGCCATTCCATGCCATTCCATGCCATTCCATGCCATTCCATGCCATTCCATGCCATTCCATGCCATTCCATGCCATTCCATGCCATTCCATGCCATTCCATGCCATTCCATGCCATTCCATGCCATTCAATGCCATTCCATGCCATTCCATGCCATTCCATGCCATTCAATGCCGTGCCATGCCGGTGCCATGCCGTGCCATGCCGTGCCATGCCGTGCCATGCCGTGCCATGCCGTGCCATGCCGTGCCATGCCGGTGCCATGCCGTGCCATGCCGGTGCCATGCCGTGCCATGCCGTGCCATGCCGGTGCCATGCCGTGCCATGCCGGTGCCATGCCGTGCCATGCCGGTGCCATGCCGTGCCATGCCGGTGCCATGCCGTGCCATGCCGGTGCCATGCCGTGCCATGCCGGTGCCATGCCGTGCCATGCCGGTGCCATGCCGTGCCATGCCGGTGCCATGCCGGTGCCATGCCGGTGCCATGCCGGTGCCATGCCGGTGCCATGCCGTGCCATGCCGGTGCCATGCCGTGCCATGCCGGTGCCATGCCGTGCCATGCCGGTGCCATGCCGTGCCATGCCGGTGCCATGCCGTGCCATGCCGGTGCCATGCCGTGCCATGCCGGTGCCATGCCGTGCCATGCCGGTGCCATGCCGTGCCATGCCGGTGCCATGCCGGTGCCATGCCGTGCCATGCCGGTGCCATGCCGTGCCATGCCGGTGCCATGCCGTGCCATGCCGGTGCCATGCCGTGCCATGCCGGTGCCATGCCGTGCCATGCCGGTGCCATGCCGTGCCATGCCGTGCCATGCCGTGCCATGCCGTGCCATGCCGGTGCCATGCCGTGCCATGCCGGTGCCATGCCGTGCCATGCCGGTGCCATGCCGTGCCATGCCGTGCCATGCCGTGCCATGCCGGTGCCATGCCGTGCCATGCCGGTGCCATGCCGTGCCATGCCGGTGCCATGCCGTGCCATGCCGGTGCCATGCCGTGCCATGCCGGTGCCATGCCGTGCCATGCCGGTGCCATGCCGTGCCATGCCGGTGCCATGCCGTGCCATGCCGGTGCCATGCCGTGCCATGCCGGTGCCATGCCGTGCCATGCCGGTGCCATGCCGTGCCATGCCGGTGCCATGCCGTGCCATGCCGGTGCCATGCCGTGCCATGCCGGTGCCATGCCGGTGCCATGCCGTGCCATGCCGGTGCCATGCCGTGCCATGCCGGTGCCATGCCGTGCCATGCCGGTGCCATGCCGTGCCATGCCGGTGCCATGCCGTGCCATGCCGGTGCCATGCCGTGCCATGCCGGTGCCATGCCGTGCCATGCCGGTGCCATGCCGTGCCATGCCGGTGCCATGCCGTGCCATGCCGGTGCCATGCCGTGCCATGCCGTGCCATGCCGGTGCCATGCCGTGCCATGCCGTGCCATTCCGTGCCATGCCGTGCCATTCCGTGCCATTCCGTGCCATTCCGTGCCATTCCGTGCCATTCCGTGCCATTCCGTGCCATTCCGTGCCATTCCGTGCCATTCCGTGCCATTCCATGCCATTCCGTGCCATTCCATGCCATTCCGTGCCATTCCATGCCATTCCGTGCCATTCCATGCCATTCCGTGCCATTCCATGCCATTCCGTGCCATTCCATGCCATTCCGTGCCATTCCATGCCATTCCGTGCCATTCCATGCCATTCCGTGCCATTCCATGCCATTCCGTGCCATTCCATGCCATTCCGTGCCATTCCATGCCATTCCGTGCCATTCCATGCCATTCCGTGCCATTCCATGCCATTCCGTGCCATTCCATGCCATTCCATGCCATTCCATGCCATTCCGTGCCATTCCATGCCATTCCATGCCATTCCATGCCATTCCATGCCATTCCATGCCATTCCATGCCATTCCATGCCATTCCATGCCATTCCATGCCATTCCATGCCATTCCATGCCATTCCATGCCATTCCATGCCATTCCATGCCATTCCATGCCATTCCATGCCATTCCATGCCATTCCATGCCATTCCATGCCATTCCATGCCATTCCATGCCATTCCATGCCATTCCATGCCATTCCATGCCATTCCATGCCATTCCATGCCATTCCATGCCATTCCATGCCATTCCATGCCATTCCATGCCATTCCATGCCATTCCATGCCATTCCATGCCATTCCATGCCATTCCATGCCATTCCATGCCATTCCATGCCATTCCATGCCATTCCATGCCATTCCATGCCATTCCATGCCATTCCATGCCATTCCATGCCATTCCATGCCATTCCATGCCATTCCATGCCATTCCATGCCATTCCATGCCATTCCATGCCATTCCATGCCATTCCATGCCATTCCATGCCATTCCATGCCATTCCATGCCATTCCATGCCATTCCATGCCATTCCATGCCATTCCATGCCATTCCATGCCATTCCATGCCATTCCATGCCATTCCATGCCATTCAATGCCGTGCCATGCCGGTGCCATGCCGTGCCATGCCGTGCCATGCCGTGCCATGCCGTGCCATGCCGTGCCATGCCGGTGCCATGCCGTGCCATGCCGTGCCATGCCGGTGCCATGCCGTGCCATGCCGGTGCCATGCCGTGCCATGCCGGTGCCATGCCGTGCCATGCCGGTGCCATGCCGTGCCATGCCGGTGCCATGCCGTGCCATGCCGGTGCCATGCCGTGCCATGCCGGTGCCATGCCGTGCCATGCCGGTGCCATGCCGTGCCATGCCGGTGCCATGCCGTGCCATGCCGGTGCCATGCCGTGCCATGCCGGTGCCATGCCGGTGCCATGCCGGTGCCATGCCGTGCCATGCCGGTGCCATGCCGTGCCATGCCGGTGCCATGCCGTGCCATGCCGGTGCCATGCCGTGCCATGCCGGTGCCATGCCGTGCCATGCCGGTGCCATGCCGGTGCCATGCCGTGCCATGCCGGTGCCATGCCGTGCCATGCCGGTGCCATGCCGTGCCATGCCGGTGCCATGCCGTGCCATGCCGGTGCCATGCCGTGCCATGCCGGTGCCATGCCGTGCCATGCCGGTGCCATGCCGTGCCATGCCGTGCCATGCCGTGCCATGCCGTGCCATGCCATGCCATGCCGTGCCATGCCGTGCCATGCCGGTGCCATGCCGGTGCCATGCCGTGCCATGCCGTGCCATTCCGTGCCATGCCGTGCCATTCCGTGCCATTCCGTGCCATTCCGTGCCATTCCGTGCCATTCCGTGCCATTCCGTGCCATTCCGTGCCATTCCGTGCCATTCCGTGCCATTCCGTGCCATTCCGTGCCATTCCGTGCCATTCCGTGCCATTCCGTGCCATTCCGTGCCATTCCGTGCCATTCCGTGCCATTCCGTGCCATTCCGTGCCATTCCGTGCCATTCCGTGCCATTCCGTGCCATTCCGTGCCATTCCGTGCCATTCCATGCCATTCCATGCCATTCCATGCCATTCCATGCCATTCCATGCCATTCCATGCCATTCCATGCCATTCCATGCCATTCCATGCCATTCCATGCCATTCCATGCCATTCCATGCCATTCCATGCCATTCCATGCCATTCCATGCCATTCCATGCCATTCCATGCCATTCCATGCCATTCCATGCCATTCCATGCCATTCCATGCCATTCCATGCCATTCAATGCCATTCCATGCCATTCCATGCCATTCCATGCCATTCCATGCCATTCAATGCCGTGCCATGCCGGTGCCATGCCGTGCCATGCCGTGCCATGCCGTGCCATGCCGTGCCATGCCGTGCCATGCCGTGCCATGCCGTGCCATGCCGTGCCATGCCGGTGCCATGCCGTGCCATGCCGTGCCATGCCGGTGCCATGCCGTGCCATGCCGGTGCCATGCCGTGCCATGCCGGTGCCATGCCGTGCCATGCCGGTGCCATGCCGTGCCATGCCGGTGCCATGCCGTGCCATGCCGGTGCCATGCCGTGCCATGCCGGTGCCATGCCGTGCCATGCCGGTGCCATGCCGGTGCCATGCCGGTGCCATGCCGTGCCATGCCGGTGCCATGCCGTGCCATGCCGGTGCCATGCCGTGCCATGCCGGTGCCATGCCGTGCCATGCCGGTGCCATGCCGTGCCATGCCGGTGCCATGCCGTGCCATGCCGGTGCCATGCCGGTGCCATGCCGTGCCATGCCGGTGCCATGCCGTGCCATGCCGGTGCCATGCCGTGCCATGCCGGTGCCATGCCGTGCCATGCCGGTGCCATGCCGTGCCATGCCGTGCCATGCCGTGCCATGCCGTGCCATGCCGTGCCATGCCGGTGCCATGCCGAGCCATGCCGTGCCATGCCGGTGCCATGCCGTGCCATGCCGTGCCATTCCGTGCCATGCCGTGCCATTCCGTGCCATTCCGTGCCATTCCGTGCCATTCCGTGCCATTCCGTGCCATTCCGTGCCATTCCGTGCCATTCCGTGCCATTCCGTGCCATTCCGTGCCATTCCATGCCATTCCGTGCCATTCCATGCCATTCCATGCCATTCCTTGCCATTCCATGCCATTCCATGCCATTCCATGCCATTCCATGCCATTCCATGCCATTCCATGCCATTCCATGCCATTCCTTGCCATTCCATGCCATTCCATGCCATTCCATGCCATTCCATGCCATTCCATGCCATTCCATGCCATTCCATGCCATTCCATGCCATTCCATGCCATTCCATGCCATTCCATGCCATTCCATGCCATTCCATGCCATTCCATGCCATTCCATGCCATTCCATGCCATTCCATGCCATTCCATGCCATTCCATGCCATTCCATGCCATTCCATGCCATTCCATGCCATTCCATGCCATTCCATGCCATTCCATGCCATTCCATGCCATTCCATGCCATTCCATGCCATTCCATGCCATTCCATGCCATTCCATGCCATTCCATGCCATTCCATGCCATTCCATGCCATTCCATGCCATTCCATGCCATTCCATGCCATTCCATGCCATTCCATGCCATTCCATGCCATTCCATGCCATTCCATGCCATTCCATGCCATTCCATGCCATTCCATGCCATTCCATGCCATTCCATGCCATTCCATGCCATTCCATGCCATTCCATGCCATTCCATGCCATTCCATGCCATTCCATGCCATTCCATGCCATTCCATGCCATTCCATGCCATTCCATGCCATTCCATGCCATTCCATGCCATTCCATGCCATTCAATGCCGTGCCATGCCGGTGCCATGCCGTGCCATGCCGTGCCACGCCGTGCCATGCCGTGCCATGCCGTGCCATGCCGTGCCATGCCGGTGCCATGCCGTGCCATGCCGTGCCATGCCGGTGCCATGCCGTGCCATGCCGGTGCCATGCCGTGCCATGCCGGTGCCATGCCGTGCCATGCCGGTGCCATGCCGTGCCATGCCGGTGCCATGCCGTGCCATGCCGGTGCCATGCCGTGCCATGCCGGTGCCATGCCGTGCCATGCCGGTGCCATGCCGGTGCCATGCCGGTGCCATGCCGTGCCATGCCGGTGCCATGCCGTGCCATGCCGGTGCCATGCCGTGCCATGCCGGTGCCATGCCGTGCCATGCCGGTGCCATGCCGGTGCCATGCCGTGCCATGCCGGTGCCATGCCGTGCCATGCCGGTGCCATGCCGTGCCATGCCGGTGCCATGCCGTGCCATGCCGGTGCCATGCCGTGCCATGCCGGTGCCATGCCGTGCCATGCCGGTGCCATGCCGTGCCATGCCGTGCCATGCCGTGCCATGCCGTGCCATGCCGTGCCATGCCGTGCCATGCCGGTGCCATGCCGAGCCATGCCGTGCCATGCCGGTGCCATGCCGTGCCATGCCGTGCCATTCCGTGCCATGCCGTGCCATTCCGTGCCATTCCGTGCCATTCCGTGCCATTCCGTGCCATTCCGTGCCATTCCGTGCCATTCCGTGCCATTCCGTGCCATTCCGTGCCATTCCGTGCCATTCCGTGCCATTCCGTGCCATTCCGTGCCATTCCGTGCCATTCCGTGCCATTCCATGCCATTCAATGCCATTCCATGCCATTCCATGCCATTCCATGCCATTCCATGCCATTCCATGCCATTCAATGCCGTGCCATGCCGGTGCCATGCCGTGCCATGCCGTGCCATGCCGTGCCATGCCGTGCCATGCCGTGCCATGCCGTGCCATGCCGGTGCCATGCCGTGCCATGCCGGTGCCATGCCGTGCCATGCCGTGCCATGCCGGTGCCATGCCGTGCCATGCCGGTGCCATGCCGTGCCATGCCGGTGCCATGCCGTGCCATGCCGGTGCCATGCCGTGCCATGCCGGTGCCATGCCGTGCCATGCCGGTGCCATGCCGTGCCATGCCGGTGCCATGCCGTGCCATACCGGTGCCATGCCGGTGCCATTCCGTGCCATTCCGTGCCATTCCGTGCCATTCCGTGCCATTCCATGCCATTCCATGCCATTCCATGCCATTCCATGCCATTCCATGCCATTCCATGCCATTCCATGCCATCCCATGCCATTCCATGCCATTCCATGCCATTCCATGCCATTCCATGCCATTCCATGCCATTCCATGCCATTCCATGCCATTCCATGCCATTCAATGCCATTCCATGCCATTCCATGCCATTCCGTGCAATGCCGGTGCCATGCCGTGCCATGCCGGTGCCATGCCGTGCCATGCCGTGCCATGCCGGTGCCATGCCGTGCCATGCCGTGCCATGCCGTGCCATGCCGTGCCATGCCGTGCCATTCCATGCCATTCCGTGCCATTCCATGCCATTCCATGCCATTCCATGCCATTCCATGCCATTCCATGCCATTCCATGCCATTCAATGCCATTCCATGCCATTCCATGCCATCCCATGCCATTCCATGCCATTCCATGCCATTCAATGCCGTGCCATGCCGGTGCCATGCCGTGCCATGCCGGTGCCATGCCGTGCCATGCCGGTGCCATGCCGTGCCATGCCGGTGCCATGCCGTGCCATGCCGGTGCCATGCCGTGCCATGCCGGTGCCATGCCGTGCCATGCCGTGCCATGCCGTGCCATGCCGTGCCATGCCATGCCATGCCGTGCCATGCCGTGCCATGCCGGTGCCATGCCGGTGCCATGCCGTGCCATGCCGTGCCATTCCGTGCCATGCCGTGCCATTCCGTGCCATTCCGTGCCATTCCGTGCCATTCCGTGCCATTCCGTGCCATTCCGTGCCATTCCGTGCCATTCCGTGCCATTCCGTGCCATTCCGTGCCATTCCGTGCCATTCCGTGCCATTCCGTGCCATTCCGTGCCATTCCGTGCCATTCCGTGCCATTCCGTGCCATTCCGTGCCATTCCGTGCCATTCCGTGCCATTCCGTGCCATTCCGTGCCATTCCATGCCATTCCATGCCATTCCTTGCCATTCCATGCCATTCCATGCCATTCCATGCCATTCCATGCCATTCCATGCCATTCCATGCCATTCCATGCCATTCCATGCCATTCCATGCCATTCCATGCCATTCCATGCCATTCCATGCCATTCCATGCCATTCCATGCCATTCCATGCCATTCCATGCCATTCCATGCCATTCCATGCCATTCCATGCCATTCCATGCCATTCCATGCCATTCCATGCCATTCCATGCCATTCCATGCCATTCCATGCCATTCCATGCCATTCCATGCCATTCCATGCCATTCCATGCCATTCCATGCCATTCAATGCCATTCCATGCCATTCCATGCCATTCCATGCCATTCCATGCCATTCAATGCCGTGCCATGCCGGTGCCATGCCGTGCCATGCCGTGCCATGCCGTGCCATGCCGTGCCATGCCGTGCCATGCCGTGCCATGCCGTGCCATGCCGTGCCATGCCGTGCCATGCCGGTGCCATGCCGTGCCATGCCGTGCCATGCCGGTGCCATGCCGTGCCATGCCGGTGCCATGCCGTGCCATGCCGGTGCCATGCCGTGCCATGCCGGTGCCATGCCGTGCCATGCCGGTGCCATGCCGTGCCATGCCGGTGCCATGCCGTGCCATGCCGGTGCCATGCCGTGCCATGCCGGTGCCATGCCGTGCCATGCCGGTGCCATGCCGGTGCCATGCCGGTGCCATGCCGTGCCATGCCGGTGCCATGCCGTGCCATGCCGGTGCCATGCCGTGCCATGCCGGTGCCATGCCGTGCCATGCCGGTGCCATGCCGTGCCATGCCGGTGCCATGCCGTGCCATGCCGGTGCCATGCCGGTGCCATGCCGTGCCATGCCGGTGCCATGCCGTGCCATGCCGGTGCCATGCCGTGCCATGCCGGTGCCATGCCGTGCCATGCCGGTGCCATGCCGTGCCATGCCGTGCCATGCCGTGCCATGCCGTGCCATGCCGTGCCATGCCGTGCCATGCCGTGCCATGCCGGTGCCATGCCGTGCCATGCCGTGCCATGCCATGCCATGCCGTGCCATGCCGTGCCATTCCGTGCCATGCCGTGCCATTCCGTGCCATTCCGTGCCATTCCGTGCCATTCCGTGCCATTCCGTGCCATTCCGTGCCATTCCGTGCCATTCCGTGCCATTCCGTGCCATTCCGTGCCATTCCGTGCCATTCCTTGCCATTCCATGCCATTCCATGCCATTCCATGCCATTCTATGCCATTCCATGCCATTCCATGCCATTCCATGCCATTCCTTGCCATTCCATGCCATTCCATGCCATTCCATGCCATTCCATGCCATTCCATGCCATTCCATGCCATTCCGTGCCATTCCGTGCCATTCCGTGCCATTCCGTGCCATTCCATGCCATTCCATGCCATTCCATGCCATTCCATGCCATTCCATGCCATTCCATGCCATTCCATGCCATCCCATGCCATTCCATGCCATTCCATGCCATTCCATGCCATTCCATGCCATTCCATGCCATTCCATGCCATTCCATGCCATTCCATGCCATTCAATGCCATTCCATGCCATTCCATGCCATTCCGTGCAATGCCGGTGCCATGCCGTGCCATGCCGGTGCCATGCCGTGCCATGCCGTGCCATGCCGGTGCCATGCCGTGCCATGCCGTGCCATGCCGTGCCATGCCGTGCCATTCCATGCCATTCCGTGCCATTCCATGCCATTCCATGCCATTCCATGCCATTCCATGCCATTCCATGCCATTCCATGCCATTCAATGCCATTCCATGCCATTCCATGCCATTCCATGCCATTCCATGCCATTCCATGCCATTCAATGCCGTGCCATGCCGGTGCCATGCCGTGCCATGCCGTGCCATGCCGTGCCATGCCGTGCCATGCCGGTGCCATGCCGTGCCATGCCGGTGCCATGCCGTGCCATGCCGGTGCCATGCCGTGCCATGCCGTGCCATGCCGTGCCATGCCGTGCCATGCCGGTGCCATGCCGTGCCATGCCGTGCCATGCCGGTGCCATGCCGTGCCATGCCGGTGCCATGCCGTGCCATGCCGGTGCCATGCCGTGCCATGCCGGTGCCATGCCGTGCCATGCCGGTGCCATGCCGTGCCATGCCGGTGCCATGCCGTGCCATGCCGGTGCCATGCCGTGCCATGCCGGTGCCATGCCGTGCCATGCCGGTGCCATGCCGGTGCCATGCCGGTGCCATGCCGTGCCATGCCGGTGCCATGCCGTGCCATGCCGGTGCCATGCCGTGCCATGCCGGTGCCATGCCGTGCCATGCCGGTGCCATGCCGTGCCATGCCGGTGCCATGCCGGTGCCATGCCGTGCCATGCCGGTGCCATGCCGTGCCATGCCGGTGCCATGCCGTGCCATGCCGGTGCCATGCCGTGCCATGCCGGTGCCATGCCGGTGCCATGCCGTGCCATGCCGGTGCCATGCCGTGCCATGCCGGTGCCATGCCGTGCCATGCCGGTGCCATGCCGTGCCATGCCGGTGCCATGCCGTGCCATGCCGTGCCATGCCGTGCCATGCCGTGCCATGCCGTGCCATGCCGTGCCATGCCGGTGCCATGCCGTGCCATGCCGTGCCATGCCGTGCCATTCCATGCCATTCCGTGCCATTCCATGCCATTCCCTGCCATTCCATGCCATTCCATGCCATTCCATGCCATTCCATGCCATTCCATGCCATTCCATGCCATTCCATGCCATTCCATGCCATTCCATGCCATTCCATGCCATTCCATGCCATTCCATGCCATTCCATGCCATTCCATGCCATCCCATGCCATTCAATGCCATTCCATGCCATTCCATGCCATTCCGTGCAATGCCGGTGCCATGCCGTGCCATGCCGGTGCCATGCCGTGCCATGCCGGTGCCATGCCGTGCCATGCCGGTGCCATGCCGTGCCATGCCGGTGCCATGCCGTGCCATGCCGTGCCATGCCGTGCCATGCCGGTGCCATGCCGTGCCATGCCGTGCCATTCCGTGCCATGCCGTGCCATTCCGTGCCATTCCGTGCCATTCCATGCCATTCCATGCCATTCCATGCCATTCCATGCCATTCCATGCCATTCCATGCCATTCCATGCCATTCCATGCCATTCCATGCCATTCCATGCCATTCCATGCCATTCCATGCCATTCCATGCCATTCCATGCCATTCCATGCCATTCCATGCCATTCCATGCCATTCCATGCCATTCCATGCCATTCAAT
>CAXARG010000132.1:0-104794 GCA_963971235.1 Cryptus armator | reverse complement strand
AATGGCATGGAATGGCATGGAATGGCATGGAATGGCATGGAATGGCATGGAATGGCATGGAATGGCATGGAATGGCATGGAATGGCATGGAATGGCATGGAATGGCATGGAATGGCATGGAATGGCATGGAATGGCATGGAATGGCATGGAATGGCATGGAATGGCATGGAATGGCATGGAATGGCATGGAATGGCATGGAATGGCATGGAATGGCATGGAATGGCATGGAATGGCATGGAATGACATGGAATGGCATGGAATGGCATCGAATGGCATGGCACCGCATGGCATGGCATGGCACGGCATGGCACCGGTATGGCACGGCATGGCACCGGCATGGCACGGCATGGCACCGGCATGGCACGGCATGGCACCGGCATGGCACGGCATGGCACCGGCATGGCACGGCATGGCACCGGCATGGCACGGCATGGCACGGCATGGCACCGGCATGGCACGGCATGGCACCGGCATGGCACGGCATGGCACCGGCATGGCACGGCATGGCACCGGCATGGCACGGCATGGAATGGCATGGAATGGCATGGAATGGCATGGAATGGCATGGAATGGCATGGAATGGCATGGAATGGCATGGAATGGCATGGAATGGCATGGAATGGCATGGAATGGCATGGAATGGCATGGAATGGCATGGAATGGCATGGAATGGCATGGAATGGCATGGAATGGCATGGAATGGCATGGAATGGCATGGAATGGCATGGAATGGCATGGAATGGCATGGAATGGCATGGAATGGCATGGAATGGCATGGAATGGCATGGAATGGCATGGAATGGCATGGAATGGCATGGAATGGCATGGAATGGCATGGAATGGCATGGAATGGCATGGAATGGCATGGAATGGCATGGAATGGCATGGAATGACATGGAATGACATGGAATGGCATGGAATGGCATCGAATGGCATGGCACCGCATGGCACGGCATGGCACGGCATGGCACCGGCATGGCACGGCATGGCACCGGCATGGCACGGCATGGCACCGGCATGGCACGGCATGGCACCGGCATGGCACGGCATGGCACCGGCATGGCACGGCATGGCACCGGCATGGCACGGCATGGCACCGGCATGGCACGGCATGGCACCGGCATGGCACGGCATGGCACGGCATGGCACCGGCATGGCACGGCATGGCACCGGCATGGCACGGCATGGCACCGGCATGGCACGGCATGGCACCGGCATGGCACGGCATGGCACCGGCATGGCACGGCATGGCACCGGCATGGCACGGCATGGCACGGCATGGCACCGGCATGGCACGGCATGGCACGGCATGGCACGGCATGGCACGGCATGGCACGGCATGGCACGGCATGGCACGGCATGGCACGGCATGGCACGGCATGGCACCGGCATGGCACGGCATGGCACCGGCATGGCACGGCATGGCACCGGCATGGCACGGCATGGCACCGGCATGGCACGGCATGGCACGGCATGGCACCGGCATGGCACGGCATGGCACCGGCATGGCACGGCATGGCACCGGCATGGAATGGCATGGAATGGCATGGAATGGCATGGCACGGCATGGAATGGCATGGAATGGCATGGAATGGCATGGAATGGCATGGAATGGCATGGAATGGCATGGAATGGCATGGAATGGCATGGAATGGCATGGAATGGCATGGAATGGCATGGAATGGCATGGAATGGCATGGAATGGCATGGAATGGCATGGAATGGCATGGAATGGCATGGAATGGCATGGAATGGCATGGAATGGCATGGAATGGCATGGAATGGCATGGAATGGCATGGAATGGCATGGAATGGCATGGAATGGCATGGAATGGCATGGAATGGCATGGAATGGCATGGAATGGCATGGAATGGCATGGAATGGCATGGAATGGCATGGAATGGCATGGAATGGCATGGAATGGCATGGAATGGCATGGAATGGCATGGAATGGCATGGAATGGCATGGAATGGCATGGAATGGCATGGAATGGCATGGAATGGCATGGAATGGCATGGAATGGCATGGAATGGCATGGAATGGCATGGAATGGCATGGAATGGCATGGAATGGCATGGAATGACATGGAATGGCATGGAATGGCATCGAATGGCATGGCACCGCATGGCATGGCATGGCACGGCATGGCACCGGTATGGCACGGCATGGCACCGGCATGGCACGGCATGGCACCGGCATGGCACGGCATGGCACCGGCATGGCACGGCATGGCACCGGCATGGCACGGCATGGCACCGGCATGGCACGGCATGGCACCGGCATGGCACGGCATGGCACGGCATGGCACCGGCATGGCACGGCATGGCACCGGCATGGCACGGCATGGCACCGGCATGGCACGGCATGGCACCGGCATGGCACGGCATGGAATGGCATGGAATGGCATGGAATGGCATGGAATGGCATGGAATGGCATGGAATGGCATGGAATGGCATGGAATGGCATGGAATGGCATGGAATGGCATGGAATGGCATGGAATGGCATGGAATGGCATGGAATGGCATGGAATGGCATGGAATGGCATGGAATGGCATGGAATGACATGGAATGGCATGGAATGGCATCGAATGGCATGGCACCGCATGGCATGGCATGGCACGGCATGGCACCGGTATGGCACGGCATGGCACCGGCATGGCACGGCATGGCACCGGCATGGCACGGCATGGCACCGGCATGGCACGGCATGGCACCGGCATGGCACGGCATGGCACCGGCATGGCACGGCATGGCACCGGCATGGCACGGCATGGCACGGCATGGCACCGGCATGGCACGGCATGGCACCGGCATGGCACGGCATGGCACCGGCATGGCACGGCATGGCACCGGCATGGCACGGCATGGCACCGGCATGGCACGTCATGGCACCGGCATGGCACGGCATGGCACGGCATGGCACCGGCATGGCACCGGCACGGCACCGGCATGGCACCAGCACGGCATGGCACGGCACCGGCATGGCACCAGCACGGCATGGCACGGCATGGCACCGGCATGGCACGGCATGGCACCGGCATGGCACGGCATGGCACCGGCATGGCACGGCATGGCACGGCATGGCACCGGCATGGCACGGCATGGCACGGCATGGCACGGCATGGCACGGCATGGCACGGCATGGCACGGCATGGCACGGCATGGCACGGCATGGCACCGGCATGGCACGGCATGGCACCGGCATGGCACGGCATGGCACCGGCATGGCACGGCATGGCACCGGCATGGCACGGCATGGCACGGCATGGCACCGGCATGGCACGGCATGGCACCGGCATGGCACGGCATGGCACCGGCATGGCACGGCATGGCACCGGCATGGCACGGCATGGCACCGGCATGGCACGGCATGGCACCGGCATAGCACGGCATGGCACCGGCATGGCACGGCATGGCACCGGCATGGCACGGCATGGCACGGCATGGCACCGGCATGGCACGGCATGGCACCGGCATGGCACGGCATGGCACCGGCATGGCACGGCATGGCACCGGCATGGCACGGCATGGCACCGGCATGGCACGGCATGGCACCGGCATGGCACGGCATGGCACCGGCATGGCACGGCATGGCACCGGCATGGCACGGCATGGCACCGGCATGGCACGGCATGGCACCGGCATGGAATGGCATGGAATGGCATGGCACGGCATGGAATGGCATGGCACGGCATGGAATGGCATGGAATGGCATGGAATGGCATGGAATGGCATGGAATGGCATGGAATGGCATGGAATGGCATGGAATGGCATGGAATGGCATGGAATGGCATGGAATGGCATGGAATGGCATGGAATGGCATCGAATGGCATGGCACCGCATGGCATGGCATGGCACCGGCATGGCACGGCATGGCACCGGCATGGCACGGCATGGCACCGGCATGGCACCGGCATGGCACGGCATGGCACCGGCATGGCACCGGCATGGCACGGCATGGCACCGGCATGGCACGGCATGGCACCGGCATGGCACGGCATGGCACCGGCATGGCACGGCATGGCACCGGCATGGCACGGCATGGCAACGGCATGGCACGGCATGGCACCGGCATGGCACGGCATGGCACCGGCATGGCACGGCATGGCACCGGCATGGCACGGCATGGCACCGGCATGGCACGGCATGGCACCGGCATGGCACGGCATGGCACCGGCATGGCACGGCATGGCACGGCATGGCACCGGCATGGCACGGCATGGCACGGCATGGCACCGGCATGGCACGGCATGGCACCGGCATGGCACGGCATGGCACGGCATGGCACGGCATGGCACCGGCATGGCACGGCATGGCACCGGCATGGCACGGCATGGCACCGGCATGGCACGGCATGGCACCGGCATGGCACGGCATGGCACCGGCATGGCACGGCATGGCACCGCATTGAGTGGCATGGCACGGCATGGCACCGCATTGAGTGGCATGGAATGGCATGGAATGGCATGGAATGCCATGGAATGGCATGGACTGGCATGGACTGGCATGGAATGGCATGGAATGGCATGGAATGGCATGGAATGGCATGGAATGGCATGGAATGGCATGGAATGGCATGGAATGGCATGGAATGGCATGGAATGGCACGGAATGGCATGGAATGGCATGGAATGGCATGGAATGGCATGGAATGGCATGGAATGGCATGGAATGGCATGGAATGGCATGGAATGGCATGGAATGGCATGGAATGGCATGGAATGGCATGGAATGGCATGGAATGGCATGGAATGGCATGGAATGGCATGGAATGGCATGGAATGGCATGGAATGGCATGGAATGGCATGGAATGGCATGGAATGGCATGGAATGGCATGGAATGGCATGGAATGGCATGGAATGGCATGGAATGGCATGGAATGGCATGGAATGGCATGGAATGGCATGGAATGGCATGGAATGGCATGGAATGGCATGGAATGGCATGGAATGGCATGGCACCGGCATGGCACGGCATGGCACCGGCATGGCACCGGCATGGCACCGGCATGGCACCGGCATGGCACCGGCATGGCACGGCATGGCACGGCATGGCACCGGCATGGCACCGGCATGGCACGGCATGGCACCGGCATGGCACCGGCATGGCACCGGCATGGCACGGCATGGCACCGGCATGGCACGGCATGGCACGGCATGGCACCGGCATGGCACGGCATGGCACGGCATGGCACCGGCATGGCACCGGCATGGCACGGCATGGCACCGGCATGGCACCGGCATGGCACCGGCATGGCACGGCATGGCACCGGCATGGCACGGCATGGCACGGCATGGCACCGGCATGGCACGGCATGGCACGGCATGGCACCGCATTGAGTGGCATGGAATGGCATGGAATGGCATGGAATGGCATGGAATGGCATGGAATGGCATGGAATGGCATGGAATGGCATGGAATGGCATGGAATGGCATGGAATGGCATGGAATGGCATGGAATGGCATGGAATGGCATGGAATGGCATGGAATGGCATGGAATGGCATGGAATGGCATGGAATGGCATGGAATGGCATGGAATTGCATGGAATGGCATGGAATGGCATGGAATGGCATGGAATGGCATGGAATGACATGGAATGGCATGGAATGACATGGAATGGCATGGAATGGCATGGAATGGCATGGAATGGCATGGAATGGCATGGATTGGCATGGAATGGCATGGAATGGCATGGAATGGCATGGAATGGCATGGAATGGCATGGAATGGCATGGAATGGCATGGAATGGCATGGAATGGCATGGAATGGCATGGAATGGCATGGAATGGCATGGAATGGCATGGAATGGCATGGAATGGCATGGAATGGCATGGAATGGCATGGAATGGCATGGAATGGCATGGAATGGCATGGAATGGCATGGAATGGCATGGAATGGCATGGAATGGCATGGAATGGCATGGAATGGCATGGAATGGCATGGAATGGCATGGAATGACATGGAATGGCATGGAATGGCATCGAATGGCATGGCACCGCATGGCATGGCATGGCACGGCATGGCACCGGTATGGCACGGCATGGCACCGGCATGGCACGGCATGGCACCGGCATGGCACGGCATGGCACCGGCATGGCACGGCATGGCACCGGCATGGCACGGCATGGCACGGCATGGCACCGGCATGGCACGGCATGGCACCGGCATGGCACGGCATGGCACCGGCATGGCACGGCATGGCACCGGCATGGCACGGCATGGAATGGCATGGAATGGCATGGAATGGCATGGAATGGCATGGAATGGCATGGAATGGCATGGAATGGCATGGAATGGCATGGAATGGCATGGAATGGCATGGAATGGCATGGAATGGCATGGAATGGCATGGAATGGCATGGAATGGCATGGAATGGCATGGAATGGCATGGAATGGCATGGAATGGCATGGAATGGCATGGAATGGCATGGAATGGCATGGAATGGCATGGAATGGCATGGAATGGCATGGAATGGCATGGAATGGCATGGAATGGCATGGAATGGCATGGAATGGCATGGAATGGCATCGAATGGCATGGCACCGCATGGCACGGCATGGCACGGCATGGCACGGCATGGCACCGGCATGGCACGGCATGGCACCGGCATGGCACGGCATGGCACCGGCATGGCACGGCATGGCACGGCATGGCACCGGCATGGCACGGCATGGCACCGGCATGGCACCGGCATGGCACGGCATGGCACGGCATGGCACCGGCATGGCACGGCATGGCACCGGCATGGCACGGCATGGCACCGGCATGGCACGGCATGGCACCGGCATGGCACGGCATGGCACCGGCATGGCACGGCATGGCACCGGCATGGCACGGCATGGCACGGCATGGCACGGCATGGCACCGCATTGAGTGGCATGGAATGGCATGGAATGGCATGGAATGGCATGGAATGGCATGGAATGGCATGGACTGGCATGGACTGGCATGGACTGGCATGGAATGGCATGGAATGGCATGGAATGGCATGGAATGGCATGGAATGGCATGGAATGGCATGGAATGGCATGGAATGGCATGGAATGGCATGGAATGGCATGGAATGGCATGGAATGGCATGGAATGGCATGGAATGGCATGGAATGGCATGGAATGGCATGGAATGGCATGGAATGGCATGGAATGGCATGGAATGACATGGAATGGCATGGAATGGCATCGAATGGCATGGCACCGCATGGCATGGCATGGCACGGCATGGCACCGGCATGGCACGGCATGGCACCGGCATGGCACGGCATGGCACCGGCATGGCACGGCATGGCACCGGCATGGCACGGCATGGCACCGGCATGGCACGGCATGGCACCGGCATGGCACGGCATGGCACCGGCATGGCACCGGCATGGCACGGCATGGCACCGGCATGGCACGGCATGGCACCGGCATGGCACGGCATGGCACCGGCATGGCACGGCATGGCACGGCATGGCACCGGCATGGCACGGCATGGCACCGGCATGGCACGGCATGGCACCGGCATGGCACGGCATGGCACGGCATGGCACCGGCATGGCACGGCATGGCACCGGCATGGCACGGCATGGCACCGGCATGGCACGGCATGGCACCGGCATGGAACGGCATGGCACCGGCATGGCACGGCATGGCACCGCATTGAGTGGCATGGCACCGGCATGGCACGGCATGGCACCGCATTGAGTGGCATGGAATGGCATGGAATGGCATGGAATGGCATGGACTGGCATGGACTGGCATGGACTGGCATGGAATGGCATGGAATGGCATGGAATGGCATGGAATGGCATGGAATGGCATGGAATGGCATGGAATGGCATGGAATGGCATGGAATGGCATGGAATGGCATGGAATGGCATGGAATGGCATGGAATGGCATGGAATGGCATGGAATGGCATGGAATGGCATGGAATGGCATGGAATGGCATGGAATGGCATGGAATGGCATGGAATGGCATGGAATGGCATGGAATGGCATGGAATGGCATGGAATGGCATGGAATGGCATGGAATGGCATGGAATGGCATGGAATGGCATGGAATGGCATGGAATTGCATGGAATGGCATGGAATGGCATGGAATGGCATGGAATGGCATGGAATGACATGGAATGGCATGGAATGACATGGAATGGCATGGAATGGCATGGAATGGCATGGAATGGCATGGAATGGCATGGATTGGCATGGAATGGCATGGAATGGCATGGAATGGCATGGAATGGCATGGAATGGCATGGAATGGCATGGAATGGCATGGAATGGCATGGAATGGCATGGAATGGCATGGAATGGCATGGAATGGCATGGAATGGCATGGAATGGCATGGAATGGCATGGAATGGCATGGAATGGCATGGAATGGCATGGAATGGCATGGAATGGCATGGAATGGCATGGAATGGCATGGAATGGCATGGAATGGCATGGAATGGCATGGAATGGCATGGAATGGCATGGAATGGCATGGAATGGCATGGAATGGCATGGAATGGCATGGAATGGCATGGAATGACATGGAATGGCATGGAATGGCATCGAATGGCATGGCACCGCATGGCATGGCATGGCACGGCATGGCACCGGTATGGCACGGCATGGCACCGGCATGGCACGGCATGGCACCGGCATGGCACGGCATGGCACCGGCATGGCACGGCATGGCACCGGCATGGCACGGCATGGCACCGGCATGGCACGGCATGGCACGGCATGGCACCGGCATGGCACGGCATGGCACCGGCATGGCACGGCATGGCACCGGCATGGCACGGCATGGCACCGGCATGGCACGGCATGGAATGGCATGGAATGGCATGGAATGGCATGGAATGGCATGGAATGGCATGGAATGGCATGGAATGGCATGGAATGGCATGGAATGGCATGGAATGGCATGGAATGGCATGGAATGGCATGGAATGGCATGGAATGGCATGGAATGGCATGGAATGGCATGGAATGGCATGGAATGGCATGGAATGGCATGGAATGGCATGGAATGGCATGGAATGGCATGGAATGGCATGGAATGGCATGGAATGGCATGGAATGGCATGGAATGGCATGGAATGGCATGGAATGGCATGGAATGGCATGGAATGGCATGGAATGGCATGGAATGGCATGGAATGGCATGGAATGACATGGAATGACATGGAATGGCATGGAATGGCATCGAATGGCATGGCACCGCATGGCACGGCATGGCACGGCATGGCACCGGCATGGCACGGCATGGCACCGGCATGGCACGGCATGGCACCGGCATGGCACGGCATGGCACCGGCATGGCACGGCATGGCACCGGCATGGCACGGCATGGCACCGGCATGGCACGGCATGGCACCGGCATGGCACGGCATGGCACCGGCATGGCACGGCATGGCACCGGCATGGCACGGCATGGCACGGCATGGCACCGGCATGGCACGGCATGGCAACGGCATGGCACGGCATGGCACCGGCATGGTACGGCATGGCACCGGCATGGCACGGCATGGCACCGGCATGGCACGGCATGGCACCGGCATGGCACGGCATGGCACCGGCATGGCACGGCATGGCACGGCATGGCACCGGCATGGCACGGCATGGCACCGTCATGGCACGGCATGGCACGGCATGGCACCGGCATGGCACGGCATGGCACCGGCATGGCACGGCATGGCACCGGCATGGCACGGCATGGCACCGGCATGGCACGGCATGGCACCGGCATGGCACGTCATGGCACCGGCATGGCACGGCATGGCACGGCATGGCACCGGCATGGCACCGGCACGGCACCGGCATGGCACCGGCACGGCATGGCACGGCACCGGCATGGCACCAGCACGGCATGGCACCGGCATGGCACGGCATGGCACCGGCATGGCACGGCATGGCACCGGCATGGCACGGCATGGCACGGCATGGCACCGGCATGGCACGGCATGGCACGGCATGGCACGGCATGGCACGGCATGGCACGGCATGGCACGGCATGGCACGGCATGGCACGGCATGGCACGGCATGGCACCGGCATGGCACGGCATGGCACCGGCATGGCACGGCATGGCACCGGCATGGCACGGCATGGCACCGGCATGGCACGGCATGGCACGGCATGGCACCGGCATGGCACGGCATGGCACCGGCATGGCACGGCATGGCACCGGCATGGAATGGCATGGAATGGCATGGCACGGCATGGAATGGCATGGCACGGCATGGAATGGCATGGAATGGCATGGAATGGCATGGAATGGCATGGAATGGCATGGAATGGCATGGAATGGCATGGAATGGCATGGAATGGCATGGAATGGCATGGAATGGCATGGAATGGCATGGAATGGCATGGAATGGCATGGAATGGCATGGAATGGCATGGAATGGCATGGAATGGCATGGAATGGCATGGAATGGCATGGAATGGCATGGAATGGCATGGAATGGCATGGAATGGCATGGAATGGCATGGAATGGCATGGAATGGCATGGAATGGCATGGAATGGCATGGAATGGCATGGAATGGCATGGAATGGCATGGAATGGCATGGAATGGCATGGAATGGCATGGAATGGCATGGAATGGCATGGAATGGCATGGAATGGCATGGAATGGCATGGAATGGCATGGAATGGCATGGAATGGCATGGAATGGCATGGAATGGCATGGAATGGCATGGAATGGCATGGAATGACATGGAATGGCATGGAATGGCATCGAATGGCATGGCACCGCATGGCATGGCATGGCACGGCATGGCACCGGTATGGCACGGCATGGCACCGGCATGGCACGGCATGGCACCGGCATGGCACGGCATGGCACCGGCATGGCACGGCATGGCACCGGCATGGCACGGCATGGCACCGGCATGGCACGGCATGGCACCGGCATGGCACGGCATGGCACCGGCATGGCACGGCATGGCACGGCATGGCACCGGCATGGCACGGCATGGCACCGGCATGGCACGGCATGGCACCGGCATGGCACGGCATGGCACCGGCATGGCACGGCATGGAATGGCATGGCACGGCATGGAATGGCATGGAATGGCATGGAATGGCATGGAATGGCATGGAATGGCATGGAATGGCATGGAATGGCATGGAATGGCATGGAATGGCATGGAATGGCATGGAATGGCATGGAATGGCATGGAATGGCATGGAATGGCATGGAATGGCATGGAATGGCATGGAATGACATGGAATGGCATGGAATGGCATCGAATGGCATGGCACCGCATGGCATGGCATGGCACGGCATGGCACCGGTATGGCACGGCATGGCACCGGCATGGCACGGCATGGCACCGGCATGGCACGGCATGGCACCGGCATGGCACGGCATGGCACCGGCATGGCACGGCATGGCACCGGCATGGCACGGCATGGCACCGGCATGGCACGGCATGGCACGGCATGGCACCGGCATGGCACGGCATGGCACCGGCATGGCACGGCATGGCACCGGCATGGCACGGCATGGCACCGGCATGGCACGGCATGGCACCGGCATGGCACGTCATGGCACCGGCATGGCACGGCATGGCACGGCATGGCACCGGCATGGCACCGGCACGGCACCGGCATGGCACCAGCACGGCATGGCACGGCACCGGCATGGCACCAGCACGGCATGGCACGGCATGGCACCGGCATGGCACGGCATGGCACCGGCATGGCACGGCATGGCACCGGCATGGCACGGCATGGCACGGCATGGCACCGGCATGGCACGGCATGGCACGGCATGGCACGGCATGGCACGGCATGGCACGGCATGGCACGGCATGGCACCGGCATGGCACGGCATGGCACCGGCATGGCACGGCATGGCACCGGCATGGCACGGCATGGCACCGGCATGGCACGGCATGGCACGGCATGGCACCGGCATGGCACGGCATGGCACCGGCATGGCACGGCATGGCACCGGCATGGCACGGCATGGCACCGGCATGGCACGGCATGGCACCGGCATGGCACGGCATGGCACCGGCATGGCACGGCATGGCACCGGCATAGCACGGCATGGCACCGGCATGGCACGGCATGGCACCGGCATGGCACGGCATGGCACGGCATGGCACCGGCATGGCACGGCATGGCACCGGCATGGCACGGCATGGCACCGGCATGGCACGGCATGGCACCGGCATGGCACGGCATGGCACCGGCATGGCACGGCATGGCACCGGCATGGCACGGCATGGCACCGGCATGGCACGGCATGGCACCGGCATGGCACGGCATGGCACCGGCATGGAATGGCATGGAATGGCATGGCACGGCATGGAATGGCATGGCACGGCATGGAATGGCATGGAATGGCATGGAATGGCATGGAATGGCATGGAATGGCATGGAATGGCATGGAATGGCATGGAATGGCATGGAATGGCATGGAATGGCATGGAATGGCATCGAATGGCATGGCACCGCATGGCATGGCATGGCACCGGCATGGCACGGCATGGCACCGGCATGGCACGGCATGGCACCGGCATGGCACCGGCATGGCACGGCATGGCACCGGCATGGCACCGGCATGGCACGGCATGGCACCGGCATGGCACGGCATGGCACCGGCATGGCACGGCATGGCACGGCATGGCACCGGCATGGCACGGCATGGCACCGGCATGGCACGGCATGGCAACGGCATGGCACGGCATGGCACCGGCATGGCACGGCATGGCACCGGCATGGCACGGCATGGCACCGGCATGGCACGGCATGGCACCGGCATGGCACGGCATGGCACCGGCATGGCACGGCATGGCACCGGCATGGCACGGCATGGCACGGCATGGCACCGGCATGGCACGGCATGGCACGGCATGGCACCGGCATGGCACGGCATGGCACCGGCATGGCACGGCATGGCACGGCATGGCACGGCATGGCACCGGCATGGCACGGCATGGCACCGGCATGGCACGGCATGGCACCGGCATGGCACGGCATGGCACCGGCATGGCACGGCATGGCACCGGCATGGCACGGCATGGCACCGCATTGAGTGGCATGGCACGGCATGGCACCGCATTGAGTGGCATGGAATGGCATGGAATGGCATGGAATGCCATGGAATGGCATGGACTGGCATGGACTGGCATGGAATGGCATGGAATGGCATGGAATGGCATGGAATGGCATGGAATGGCATGGAATGGCATGGAATGGCATGGAATGGCATGGAATGGCATGGAATGGCATGGAATGGCACGGAATGGCATGGAATGGCATGGAATGGCATGGAATGGCATGGAATGGCATGGAATGGCATGGAATGGCATGGAATGGCATGGAATGGCATGGAATGGCATGGAATGGCATGGAATGGCATGGAATGGCATGGAATGGCATGGAATGGCATGGAATGGCATGGAATGGCATGGAATGGCATGGAATGGCATGGAATGGCATGGAATGGCATGGAATGGCATGGAATGGCATGGAATGGCATGGAATGGCATGGAATGGCATGGAATGGCATGGAATGGCATGGAATGGCATGGAATGGCATGGCACCGGCATGGCACGGCATGGCACCGGCATGGCACCGGCATGGCACCGGCATGGCACCGGCATGGCACCGGCATGGCACGGCATGGCACGGCATGGCACCGGCATGGCACCGGCATGGCACGGCATGGCACCGGCATGGCACCGGCATGGCACCGGCATGGCACGGCATGGCACCGGCATGGCACGGCATGGCACGGCATGGCACCGGCATGGCACGGCATGGCACGGCATGGCACCGGCATGGCACCGGCATGGCACCGGCATGGCACGGCATGGCACCGGCATGGCACGGCATGGCACGGCATGGCACCGGCATGGCACGGCATGGCACGGCATGGCACCGCATTGAGTGGCATGGAATGGCATGGAATGGCATGGAATGGCATGGAATGGCATGGAATGGCATGGAATGGCATGGAATGGCATGGAATGGCATGGAATGGCATGGAATGGCATGGAATGGCATGGAATGGCATGGAATGGCATGGAATGGCATGGAATGGCATGGAATGGCATGGAATGGCATGGAATGGCATGGAATGGCATGGAATGGCATGGAATGGCATGGAATGGCATGGAATGGCATGGAATGGCATGGAATGGCATGGAATGGCATGGAATGGCATGGAATGGCATGGAATGGCATGGAATGGCATGGAATGGGCATGGAATGGCATGGAATGGCATGGAATGGCATGGAATGGCATGGAATGGCATGGAATGGCATGGAATGGCATGGAATGGCATGGAATGGCATGGAATGGCATGGAATGGCATGGAATGGCATGGAATGGCATGGAATGGCATGGAATGGCATGGAATGGCATGGAATGGCATGGAATGGCATGGAATGGCATGGAATGGCATGGAATGGCATGGAATGGCATGGAATGGCATGGAATGGCATGGAATGGCATGGAATGGCATGGAATGGCATGGAATGGCATGGAATGGCATGGAATGGCATGGAATGGCATGGAATGGCATGGAATGGCATGGAATGGCATGGAATGGCATGGAATGGCATGGAATGGCATGGAATGGCATGGAATGGCATGGAATGGCATGGAATGGCATGGAATGGCATGGAATGGCATGGAATGGCATGGAATGGCATGGAATGGCATGGAATGGCATGGAATGGCATGGAATGGCATGGAATGGCATGGAATGGCATGGAATGGCATGGAATGGCATGGAATGGCATGGAATGGCATGGAATGGCATGGAATGACATGGAATGGCATGGAATGGCATCGAATGGCATGGCACCGCATGGCATGGCATGGCACGGCATGGCACCGGCATGGCACGGCATGGCACCGGCATGGCACGGCATGGCACCGGCATGGCACGGCATGGCACCGGCATGGCACGGCATGGCACCGGCATGGCACCGGCATGGCACCGGCATGGCACCGGCATGGCACCGGCATGGCACGGCATGGCACGGCATGGCACCGGCATGGCACCGGCATGGCACGGCATGGCACCGGCATGGCACCGGCATGGCACCGGCATGGCACGGCATGGCACCGGCATGGCACGGCATGGCACGGCATGGCACCGGCATGGCACGGCATGGCACGGCATGGCACCGGCATGGCACCGGCATGGCACGGCATGGCACCGGCATGGCACCGGCATGGCACCGGCATGGCACGGCATGGCACCGGCATGGCACGGCATGGCACGGCATGGCACCGGCATGGCACGGCATGGCACGGCATGGCACCGCATTGAGTGGCATGGAATGGCATGGAATGGCATGGAATGGCATGGAATGGCATGGAATGGCATGGAATGGCATGGAATGGCATGGAATGGCATGGAATGGCATGGAATGGCATGGAATGGCATGGAATGGCATGGAATGGCATGGAATGGCATGGAATGGCATGGAATGGCATGGAATGGCATGGAATGGCATGGAATGGCATGGAATGGCATGGAATGGCATGGAATGGCATGGAATGGCATGGAATGGCATGGAATGGCATGGAATGGCATGGAATGGCATGGAATGGCATGGAATGGCATGGAATGGCATGGAATGGCATGGAATGGCATGGAATGGGCATGGAATGGCATGGAATGGGCATGGAATGGCATGGAATGGCATGGAATGGCATGGAATGGCATGGAATGGCATGGAATGGCATGGAATGGCATGGAATGGCATGGAATGGCATGGAATGGCATGGAATGGCATGGAATGGCATGGAATGGCATGGAATGGCATGGAATGGCATGGAATGGCATGGAATGGCATGGAATGGCATGGAATGGCATGGAATGGCATGGAATGGCATGGAATGGCATGGAATGGCATGGAATGGCATGGAATGGCATGGAATGGCATGGAATGGCATGGAATGGCATGGAATGGCATGGAATGGCATGGAATGGCATGGAATGGCATGGAATGGCATGGAATGGCATGGAATGGCATGGAATGGCATGGAATGGCATGGAATGGCATGGAATGGCATGGAATGGCATGGAATGGCATGGAATGGCATGGAATGGCATGGAATGGCATGGAATGGCATGGAATGGCATGGAATGGCATGGAATGGCATGGAATGGCATGGAATGGCATGGAATGGCATGGAATGGCATGGAATGACATGGAATGGCATGGAATGGCATCGAATGGCATGGCACCGCATGGCATGGCATGGCACGGCATGGCACCGGTATGGCACGGCATGGCACGGCATGGCACCGGTATGGCACGGCATGGCACCGGCATGGCACGGCATGGCACCGGCATGGCACGGCATGGCACCGGCATGGCACGGCATGGCACCGGCATGGCACGGCATGGCACCGGCATGGCACGGCATGGCACCGGCATGGCACGGCATGGCACGGCATGGCACCGGCATGGCACGGCATGGCACCGGCATGGCACGGCATGGCACCGGCATGGCACGGCATGGCACCGGCATGGCACGGCATGGAATGGCATGGCACGGCATGGAATGGCATGGAATGGCATGGAATGGCATGGAATGGCATGGAATGGCATGGAATGGCATGGAATGGCATGGAATGGCATGGAATGGCATGGAATGGCATGGAATGGCATGGAATGGCATGGAATGGCATGGAATGGCATGGAATGGCATGGAATGGCATGGAATGGCATGGAATGGCATGGAATGGCATGGAATGGCATGGAATGGCATGGAATGGCATGGAATGGCATGGAATGGCATGGAATGGCATGGAATGGCATGGAATGGCATGGAATGGCATGGAATGGCATGGAATGGCATGGAATGGCATGGAATGGCATGGAATGGCATGGAATGGCATGGAATGGCATGGAATGGCATGGAATGGCATGGAATGGCATGGAATGGCATGGAATGGCATGGAATGGCATGGAATGGCATGGAATGGCATGGAATGGCATGGAATGGCATGGAATGACATGGAATGACATGGAATGGCATGGAATGGCATCGAATGGCATGGCACCGCATGGCACGGCATGGCACGGCATGGCACCGGCATGGCACGGCATGGCACCGGCATGGCACGGCATGGCACCGGCATGGCACGGCATGGCACCGGCATGGCACGGCATGGCACCGGCATGGCACGGCATGGCACCGGCATGGCACGCCATGGCACCGGCATGGCACGGCATGGCACCGGCATGGCACGGCATGGCACCGCATGGCACCGGCATGGCACGGCATGGCACCGGCATGGCACGGCATGGCACCGGCATGGCACGGCATGGCAACGGCATGGCACGGCATGGCACCGGCATGGCACGGCATGGCACCGGCATGGCACGGCATGGCACCGGCATGGCACGGCATGGCACCGGCATGGCACGGCATGGCACCGGCATGGCACGGCATGGCACGGCATGGCACCGGCATGGCACGGCATGGCACCGTCATGGCACGGCATGGCACGGCATGGCACCGGCATGGCACGGCATGGCAACGGCATGGCACGGCATGGCACCGGCATGGCACGGCATGGCACCGGCATGGCACGGCATGGCACCGGCATGGCACGGCATGGCACCGGCATGGCACGGCATGGCACCGGCATGGCACGGCATGGCACCGGCATGGCACGGCATGGCACGGCATGGCACCGGCATGGCACCGGCACGGCACCGGCATGGCACCGGCACGGCATGGCACGGCACCGGCATGGCACCGGCACGGCATGGCACGGCATGGCACCGGCATGGCACGGCATGGCACCGGCATGGCACGGCATGGCACCGGCATGGCACGGCATGGCACGGCATGGCACCGGCATGGCACGGCATGGCACGGCATGGCACGGCATGGCACGGCATGGCACGGCATGGCACGGCATGGCACGGCATGGCACGGCATGGCACGGCATGGCACCGGCATGGCACGGCATGGCACCGGCATGGCACGGCATGGCACCGGCATGGCACGGCATGGCACCGGCATGGCACGGCATGGCACCGGCATGGCACGGCATGGCACCGGCATGGCACGGCATGGCACCGGCATGGCACCGGCATGGCACGGCATGGCACCGGCATGGCACGGCATGGCACCGGCATGGCACGGCATGGCACCGGCATGGAATGGCATGGAATGGCATGGCACGGCATGGAATGGCATGGCACGGCATGGAATGGCATGGAATGGCATGGAATGGCATGGAATGGCATGGAATGGCATGGAATGGCATGGAATGGCATGGAATGGCATGGAATGGCATCGAATGGCATGGCACCGCATGGCATGGCATGGCACCGGCATGGCACGGCATGGCACCGGCATGGCACGGCATGGCACCGGCATGGCACCGGCATGGCACGGCATGGCACCGGCATGGCACCGGCATGGCACGGCATGGCACCGGCATGGCACGGCATGGCACCGGCATGGCACGGCATGGCACCGGCATGGCACGGCATGGCACCGGCATGGCACGGCATGGCAACGGCATGGCACGGCATGGCACCGGCATGGCACGGCATGGCACCGGCATGGCACGGCATGGCACCGGCATGGCACGGCATGGCACCGGCATGGCACGGCATGGCACCGGCATGGCACGGCATGGCACCGGCATGGCACGGCATGGCACGGCATGGCACCGGCATGGCACGGCATGGCACCGGCATGGCACGGCATGGCACCGGCATGGCACGGCATGGCACGGCATGGCACGGCATGGCACCGGCATGGCACGGCATGGCACCGGCATGGCACGGCATGGCACCGGCATGGCACGGCATGGCACCGGCATGGCACGGCATGGCACCGCATTGAGTGGCATGGAATGGCATGGACTGGCATGGAATGGCATGGAATGGCATGGAATGGCATGGAATGGCATGGAATGGCATGGAATGGCATGGAATGGCATGGAATGGCATGGAATGGCATGGAATGGCATGGAATGGCATGGAATGGCATGGAATGGCATGGAATGGCATGGAATGGCATGGAATGGCATGGAATGGCATGGAATGGCATGGAATGGCATGGAATGGCATGGAATGGCATGGAATGGCATGGAATGGCATGGAATGGCATGGAATGGCATGGAATGGCATGGAATGGCATGGAATGGCATGGAATGGCATGGAATGGCATGGAATGGCATGGAATGGCATGGAATGGCATGGCACCGGCATGGCACGGCATGGCACCGGCATGGCACCGGCATGGCACCGGCATGGCACCGGCATGGCACGGCATGGCACCGGCATGGCACGGCATGGCACGGCATGGCACCGGCATGGCACCGGCATGGCACGGCATGGCACCGGCATGGCACCGGCATGGCACCGGCATGGCACGGCATGGCACCGGCATGGCACGGCATGGCACGGCATGGCACCGGCATGGCACGGCATGGCACGGCATGGCACCGGCATGGCACCGGCATGGCACGGCATGGCACCGGCATGGCACCGGCATGGCACCGGCATGGCACGGCATGGCACCGGCATGGCACGGCATGGCACGGCATGGCACCGGCATGGCACGGCATGGCACGGCATGGCACCGCATTGAGTGGCATGGAATGGCATGGAATGGCATGGAATGGCATGGAATGGCATGGAATGGCATGGAATGGCATGGAATGGCATGGAATGGCATGGAATGGCATGGAATGGCATGGAATGGCATGGAATGGCATGGAATGGCATGGAATGGCATGGAATGGCATGGAATGGCATGGAATGGCATGGAATGGCATGGAATGGCATGGAATGGCATGGAATGGCATGGAATGGGCATGGAATGGCATGGAATGGCATGGAATGGCATGGAATGGCATGGAATGGCATGGAATGGCATGGAATGGCATGGAATGGCATGGAATGGCATGGAATGGCATGGAATGGCATGGAATGGCATGGAATGGCATGGAATGGCATGGAATGGCATGGAATGGCATGGAATGGCATGGAATGGCATGGAATGGCATGGAATGGCATGGAATGGCATGGAATGGCATGGAATGGCATGGAATGGCATGGAATGGCATGGAATGGCATGGAATGGCATGGAATGGCATGGAATGGCATGGAATGGCATGGAATGGCATGGAATGGCATGGAATGGCATGGAATGGCATGGAATGGCATGGAATGGCATGGAATGGCATGGAATGGCATGGAATGGCATGGAATGGCATGGAATGACATGGAATGGCATGGAATGGCATCGAATGGCATGGCACCGCATGGCATGGCATGGCACGGCATGGCACCGGCATGGCACGGCATGGCACCGGCATGGCACGGCATGGCACCGGCATGGCACGGCATGGCACCGGCATGGCACGGCATGGCACCGGCATGGCACGGCATGGCACCGGCATGGCACCGGCATGGCACGGCATGGCACGGCATGGCACGGCATGGCACCGGCATGGCACGGCATGGCACCGGCATGGCACGGCATGGCACCGCATTGAGTGGCATGGAATGGCATGGAATGGCATGGACTGGCATGGACTGGCATGGACTGGCATGGAATGGCATGGAATGGCATGGAATGGCATGGACTGGCATGGACTGGCATGGACTGGCATGGAATGGCATGGAATGGCATGGAATGGCATGGAATGGCATGGAATGGCATGGAATGGCATGGAATGGCATGGAATGGCATGGAATGGCATGGAATGGCATGGAATGGCATGGAATGGCATGGAATGGCATGGAATGGCATGGAATGGCATGGAATGGCATGGAATGGCATGGAATGGCATGGAATGGCATGGAATGGCATGGAATGGCATGGAATGGCATGGAATGGCATGGAATGGCATGGAATGGCATGGAATGGCATGGAATGGCATGGAATGGCATGGAATGGCATGGAATGGCATGGAATGGCATGGAATGGCATGGAATGGCATGGAATGGCATGGAATGGCATGGAATGGCATGGAATGGCATGGAATGGCATGGAATGGCATGGAATGGCATGGAATGGCATGGAATGGCATGGAATGACATGGAATGGCATGGAATGGCATCGAATGGCATGGCACCGCATGGCATGGCATGGCACGGCATGGCACCGGTATGGCACGGCATGGCACCGGCATGGCACGGCATGGCACGGCATGGCACCGGCATGGCACGGCATGGCATGGCACCGGCATGGCACGGCATGGCACCGGCATGGCACGGCATGGCACCGGCATGGCACGGCATGGCACCGGCATGGCACGGCATGGCACGGCATGGCACCGGCATGGCACGGCATGGCACCGGCATGGCACGGCATGGCACCGGCATGGCACGGCATGGCACCGGCATGGCACGGCATGGAATGGCATGGCACGGCATGGAATGGCATGGAATGGCATGGAATGGCATGGAATGGCATGGAATGGCATGGAATGGCATGGAATGGCATGGAATGGCATGGAATGGCATGGAATGGCATGGAATGGCATGGAATGGCATGGAATGGCATGGAATGGCATGGAATGACATGGAATGGCATGGAATGGCATCGAATGGCATGGCACCGCATGGCATGGCATGGCACGGCATGGCACCGGTATGGCACGGCATGGCACCGGCATGGCACCGGCATGGCACGGCATGGCACCGGCATGGCACGGCATGGCACCGGCATGGCACGGCATGGCACGGCATGGCACCGGCATGGCACGGCATGGCACCGGCATGGCACGGCATGGCACCGGCATGGCACGGCATGGCACCGGCATGGCACGTCATGGCACCGGCATGGCACGGCATGGCACGGCATGGCACCGGCATGGCACCGGCACGGCACCGGCATGGCACCGGCACGGCATGGCACGGCACCGGCATGGCACCAGCACGGCATGGCACGGCATGGCACCGGCATGGCACGGCATGGCACCGGCATGGCACGGCATGGCACCGGCATGGCACGGCATGGCACGGCATGGCACCGGCATGGCACGGCATGGCACGGCATGGCACGGCATGGCACGGCATGGCACGGCATGGCACGGCATGGCACGGCATGGCACGGCATGGCACGGCATGGCACCGGCATGGCACGGCATGGCACCGGCATGGCACGGCATGGCACCGGCATGGCACGGCATGGCACCGGCATGGCACGGCATGGCACGGCATGGCACCGGCATGGCACGGCATGGCACCGGCATGGCACGGCATGGCACCGGCATGGCACGGCATGGCACCGGCATGGCACGGCATGGCACCGGCATAGCACGGCATGGCACCGGCATGGCACGGCATGGCACCGGCATGGCACGGCATGGCACGGCATGGCACCGGCATGGCACGGCATGGCACCGGCATGGCACGGCATGGCACCGGCATGGCACGGCATGGCACCGGCATGGCACGGCATGGCACCGGCATGGCACGGCATGGCACCGGCATGGCACGGCATGGCACCGGCATGGCACGGCATGGCACCGGCATGGAATGGCATGGAATGGCATGGCACGGCATGGAATGGCATGGCACGGCATGGAATGGCATGGAATGGCATGGAATGGCATGGAATGGCATGGAATGGCATCGAATGGCATGGCACCGCATGGCATGGCATGGCACCGGCATGGCACGGCATGGCACCGGCATGGCACGGCATGGCACCGGCATGGCACGGCATGGCACCGGCATGGCACCGGCATGGCACGGCATGGCACCGGCATGGCACCGGCATGGCACGGCATGGCACCGGCATGGCACGGCATGGCACCGGCATGGCACGGCATGGCACCGGCATGGCACGGCATGGCACCGGCATGGCACGGCATGGCAACGGCATGGCACGGCATGGCACCGGCATGGCACGGCATGGCACCGGCATGGCACCGGCATGGCACGGCATGGCACCGGCATGGCACCGGCATGGCACCGGCATGGCACGGCATGGCACCGGCATGGCACGGCATGGCACGGCATGGCACCGGCATGGCACGGCATGGCACGGCATGGCACCGCATTGAGTGGCATGGAATGGCATGGAATGGCATGGAATGGCATGGAATGGCATGGAATGGCATGGAATGGCATGGAATGGCATGGAATGGCATGGAATGGCATGGAATGGCATGGAATGGCATGGAATGGCATGGAATGGCATGGAATGGCATGGAATGGCATGGAATGGCATGGAATGGCATGGAATGGCATGGAATGGCATGGAATGGCATGGAATGGCATGGAATGGCATGGAATGGCATGGAATGGCATGGAATGGCATGGAATGGCATGGAATGGCATGGAATGGCATGGAATGGCATGGAATGGCATGGAATGGCATGGAATGGCATGGAATGGCATGGAATGGCATGGAATGGCATGGAATGGCATGGAATGGCATGGAATGGCATGGAATGGGCATGGAATGGCATGGAATGGCATGGAATGGCATGGAATGGCATGGAATGGCATGGAATGGCATGGAATGGCATGGAATGGCATGGAATGGCATGGAATGGCATGGAATGGCATGGAATGGCATGGAATGGCATGGAATGGCATGGAATGGCATGGAATGGCATGGAATGGCATGGAATGGCATGGAATGGCATGGAATGGCATGGAATGGCATGGAATGGCATGGAATGGCATGGAATGGCATGGAATGGCATGGAATGGCATGGAATGGCATGGAATGGCATGGAATGGCATGGAATGGCATGGAATGGCATGGAATGGCATGGAATGGCATGGAATGGCATGGAATGGCATGGAATGGCATGGAATGGCATGGAATGGCATGGAATGGCATGGAATGGCATGGAATGGCATGGAATGGCATGGAATGGCATGGAATGGCATGGAATGGCATGGAATGACATGGAATGGCATGGAATGGCATCGAATGGCATGGCACCGCATGGCATGGCATGGCACGGCATGGCACCGGCATGGCACGGCATGGCACCGGCATGGCACGGCATGGCACCGGCATGGCACGGCATGGCACCGGCATGGCACGGCATGGCACCGGCATGGCACCGGCATGGCACGGCATGGCACGGCATGGCACGGCATGGCACCGGCATGGCACGGCATGGCACCGGCATGGCACGGCATGGCACCGCATTGAGTGGCATGGAATGGCATGGAATGGCATGGACTGGCATGGACTGGCATGGACTGGCATGGAATGGCATGGAATGGCATGGAATGGCATGGACTGGCATGGACTGGCATGGACTGGCATGGAATGGCATGGAATGGCATGGAATGGCATGGAATGGCATGGAATGGCATGGAATGGCATGGAATGGCATGGAATGGCATGGAATGGCATGGAATGGCATGGAATGGCATGGAATGGCATGGAATGGCATGGAATGGCATGGAATGGCATGGAATGGCATGGAATGGCATGGAATGGCATGGAATGGCATGGAATGGCATGGAATGGCATGGAATGGCATGGAATGGCATGGAATGGCATGGAATGGCATGGAATGGCATGGAATGGCATGGAATGGCATGGAATGGCATGGAATGGCATGGAATGGCATGGAATGGCATGGAATGGCATGGAATGGCATGGAATGGCATGGAATGGCATGGAATGGCATGGAATGGCATGGAATGGCATGGAATGACATGGAATGGCATGGAATGGCATCGAATGGCATGGCACCGCATGGCATGGCATGGCACGGCATGGCACCGGTATGGCACGGCATGGCACGGCATGGCACCGGTATGGCACGGCATGGCACCGGCATGGCACGGCATGGCACCGGCATGGCACGGCATGGCACCGGCATGGCACGGCATGGCACCGGCATGGCAGGCATGGCACCGGCATGGCACGGCATGGCACCGGCATGGCACGGCATGGCACCGGCATGGCACGGCATGGCACGGCATGGCACCGGCATGGCACGGCATGGCACCGGCATGGCACGGCATGGCACCGGCATGGCACGGCATGGCACCGGCATGGCACGGCATGGAATGGCATGGCACGGCATGGAATGGCATGGAATGGCATGGAATGGCATGGAATGGCATGGAATGGCATGGAATGGCATGGAATGGCATGGAATGGCATGGAATGGCATGGAATGGCATGGAATGGCATGGAATGGCATGGAATGGCATGGAATGGCATGGAATGGCATGGAATGGCATGGAATGGCATGGAATGGCATGGAATGGCATGGAATGGCATGGAATGGCATGGAATGGCATGGAATGGCATGGAATGGCATGGAATGGCATGGAATGGCATGGAATGGCATGGAATGGCATGGAATGGCATGGAATGGCATGGAATGGCATGGAATGGCATGGAATGGCATGGAATGGCATGGAATGGCATGGAATGGCATGGAATGGCATGGAATGGCATGGAATGGCATGGAATGGCATGGAATGGCATGGAATGGCATGGAATGGCATGGAATGGCATGGAATGGCATGGAATGGCATGGAATGGCATGGAATGGCATGGAATGGCATGGAATGGCATGGAATGGCATGGAATGGCATGGAATGGCATGGAATGGCATGGAATGGCATGGAATGACATGGAATGACATGGAATGGCATGGAATGGCATCGAATGGCATGGCACCGCATGGCACGGCATGGCACGGCATGGCACCGGCATGGCACGGCATGGCACCGGCATGGCACGGCATGGCACCGGCATGGCACGGCATGGCACCGGCATGGCACGGCATGGCACCGGCATGGCACGGCATGGCACCGGCATGGCACGGCATGGCACCGGCATGGCACGGCATGGCACCGGCATGGCACGGCATGGCACCGGCATGGCACGGCATGGCACCGGCATGGCACGGCATGGCACCGGCATGGCACGGCATGGCACCGGCATGGCACGGCATGGCACCGGCATGGCACGGCATGGCAACGGCATGGCACGGCATGGCACCGGCATGGCACGGCATGGCACCGGCATGGCACGGCATGGCACCGGCATGGCACGGCATGGCACCGGCATGGCACGGCATGGCACCGGCATGGCACGGCATGGCACGGCATGGCACCGGCATGGCACGGCATGGCACCGTCATGGCACGGCATGGCACGGCATGGCACCGGCATGGCACGGCATGGCACCGGCATGGCACGGCATGGCACGGCATGGCACCGGCATGGCACGGCATGGCACCGGCATGGCACGGCATGGCACCGCATTGAGTGGCATGGAATGGCATGGAATGGCATGGACTGGCATGGACTGGCATGGACTGGCATGGAATGGCATGGAATGGCATGGAATGGCATGGACTGGCATGGACTGGCATGGACTGGCATGGAATGGCATGGAATGGCATGGAATGGCATGGAATGGCATGGAATGGCATGGAATGGCATGGAATGGCATGGAATGGCATGGAATGGCATGGAATGGCATGGAATGGCATGGAATGGCATGGAATGGCATGGAATGGCATGGAATGGCATGGAATGGCATGGAATGGCATGGAATGGCATGGAATGGCATGGAATGGCATGGAATGGCATGGAATGGCATGGAATGGCATGGAATGGCATGGAATGGCATGGAATGGCATGGAATGGCATGGAATGGCATGGAATGGCATGGAATGGCATGGAATGGCATGGAATGGCATGGAATGGCATGGAATGGCATGGAATGGCATGGAATGGCATGGAATGGCATGGAATGGCATGGAATGGCATGGAATGGCATGGAATGGCATGGAATGGCATGGAATGGCATGGAATGGCATGGAATGGCATGGAATGGCATGGAATGGCATGGAATGGCATGGAATGGCATGGAATGGCATGGAATGGCATGGAATGGCATGGAATGGCATGGAATGGCATGGAATGGCATGGAATGGCATGGAATGGCATGGAATGGCATGGAATGGCATGGAATGACATGGAATGGCATGGAATGGCATCGAATGGCATGGCACCGCATGGCATGGCATGGCACGGCATGGCACCGGCATGGCACGGCATGGCACCGGCATGGCACGGCATGGCACCGGCATGGCACGGCATGGCACCGGCATGGCACGGCATGGCACCGGCATGGCACCGGCATGGCACCGGCATGGCACCGGCATGGCACCGGCATGGCACGGCATGGCACGGCATGGCACCGGCATGGCACCGGCATGGCACGGCATGGCACCGGCATGGCACCGGCATGGCACCGGCATGGCACGGCATGGCACCGGCATGGCACGGCATGGCACGGCATGGCACCGGCATGGCACGGCATGGCACGGCATGGCACCGGCATGGCACCGGCATGGCACGGCATGGCACCGGCATGGCACCGGCATGGCACCGGCATGGCACGGCATGGCACCGGCATGGCACGGCATGGCACGGCATGGCACCGGCATGGCACGGCATGGCACGGCATGGCACCGCATTGAGTGGCATGGAATGGCATGGAATGGCATGGAATGGCATGGAATGGCATGGAATGGCATGGAATGGCATGGAATGGCATGGAATGGCATGGAATGGCATGGAATGGCATGGAATGGCATGGAATGGCATGGAATGGCATGGAATGGCATGGAATGGCATGGAATGGCATGGAATGGCATGGAATGGCATGGAATGGCATGGAATGGCATGGAATGGCATGGAATGGCATGGAATGGCATGGAATGGCATGGAATGGCATGGAATGGCATGGAATGGCATGGAATGGCATGGAATGGCATGGAATGGCATGGAATGGCATGGAATGGCATGGAATGGCATGGAATGGCATGGAATGGCATGGAATGGCATGGAATGGCATGGAATGGCATGGAATGGCATGGAATGGCATGGAATGGCATGGAATGGCATGGAATGGGCATGGAATGGCATGGAATGGGCATGGAATGGCATGGAATGGCATGGAATGGCATGGAATGGCATGGAATGGCATGGAATGGCATGGAATGGCATGGAATGGCATGGAATGGCATGGAATGGCATGGAATGGCATGGAATGGCATGGAATGGCATGGAATGGCATGGAATGGCATGGAATGGCATGGAATGGCATGGAATGGCATGGAATGGCATGGAATGGCATGGAATGGCATGGAATGGCATGGAATGGCATGGAATGGCATGGAATGGCATGGAATGGCATGGAATGGCATGGAATGGCATGGAATGGCATGGAATGGCATGGAATGGCATGGAATGGCATGGAATGGCATGGAATGGCATGGAATGGCATGGAATGGCATGGAATGGCATGGAATGGCATGGAATGGCATGGAATGGCATGGAATGGCATGGAATGGCATGGAATGGCATGGAATGGCATGGAATGGCATGGAATGGCATGGAATGGCATGGAATGGCATGGAATGGCATGGAATGGCATGGAATGGCATGGAATGACATGGAATGGCATGGAATGGCATCGAATGGCATGGCACCGCATGGCATGGCATGGCACGGCATGGCACCGGCATGGCACGGCATGGCACCGGCATGGCACGGCATGGCACCGGCATGGCACGGCATGGCACCGGCATGGCACGGCATGGCACCGGCATGGCACCGGCATGGCACGGCATGGCACGGCATGGCACGGCATGGCACCGGCATGGCACGGCATGGCACCGGCATGGCACGGCATGGCACCGCATTGAGTGGCATGGAATGGCATGGAATGGCATGGACTGGCATGGACTGGCATGGACTGGCATGGAATGGCATGGAATGGCATGGAATGGCATGGACTGGCATGGACTGGCATGGACTGGCATGGAATGGCATGGAATGGCATGGAATGGCATGGAATGGCATGGAATGGCATGGAATGGCATGGAATGGCATGGAATGGCATGGAATGGCATGGAATGGCATGGAATGGCATGGAATGGCATGGAATGGCATGGAATGGCATGGAATGGCATGGAATGGCATGGAATGGCATGGAATGGCATGGAATGGCATGGAATGGCATGGAATGGCATGGAATGGCATGGAATGGCATGGAATGGCATGGAATGGCATGGAATGGCATGGAATGGCATGGAATGGCATGGAATGGCATGGAATGGCATGGAATGGCATGGAATGGCATGGAATGGCATGGAATGGCATGGAATGGCATGGAATGGCATGGAATGGCATGGAATGGCATGGAATGGCATGGAATGGCATGGAATGGCATGGAATGGCATGGAATGGCATGGAATGACATGGAATGGCATGGAATGGCATCGAATGGCATGGCACCGCATGGCATGGCATGGCACGGCATGGCACCGGTATGGCACGGCATGGCACGGCATGGCACCGGTATGGCACGGCATGGCACCGGCATGGCACGGCATGGCACCGGCATGGCACGGCATGGCACCGGCATGGCACGGCATGGCACCGGCATGGCACGGCATGGCACCGGCATGGCACGGCATGGCACCGGCATGGCACGGCATGGCACGGCATGGCACCGGCATGGCACGGCATGGCACCGGCATGGCACGGCATGGCACCGGCATGGCACGGCATGGCACCGGCATGGCACGGCATGGAATGGCATGGCACGGCATGGAATGGCATGGAATGGCATGGAATGGCATGGAATGGCATGGAATGGCATGGAATGGCATGGAATGGCATGGAATGGCATGGAATGGCATGGAATGGCATGGAATGGCATGGAATGGCATGGAATGGCATGGAATGGCATGGAATGGCATGGAATGGCATGGAATGGCATGGAATGGCATGGAATGGCATGGAATGGCATGGAATGGCATGGAATGGCATGGAATGGCATGGAATGGCATGGAATGGCATGGAATGGCATGGAATGGCATGGAATGGCATGGAATGGCATGGAATGGCATGGAATGGCATGGAATGGCATGGAATGGCATGGAATGGCATGGAATGGCATGGAATGGCATGGAATGGCATGGAATGGCATGGAATGGCATGGAATGGCATGGAATGGCATGGAATGGCATGGAATGGCATGGAATGGCATGGAATGGCATGGAATGGCATGGAATGGCATGGAATGGCATGGAATGGCATGGAATGACATGGAATGACATGGAATGGCATGGAATGGCATCGAATGGCATGGCACCGCATGGCACGGCATGGCACGGCATGGCACCGGCATGGCACGGCATGGCACCGGCATGGCACGGCATGGCACCGGCATGGCACGGCATGGCACCGGCATGGCACGGCATGGCACCGGCATGGCACGGCATGGCACCGGCATGGCACGCCATGGCACCGGCATGGCACGGCATGGCACCGGCATGGCACGGCATGGCACCGGCATGGCACGGCATGGCACCGGCATGGCACGGCATGGCACCGGCATGGCACGGCATGGCAACGGCATGGCACGGCATGGCACCGGCATGGCACGGCATGGCACCGGCATGGCACGGCATGGCACCGGCATGGCACGGCATGGCACCGGCATGGCACGGCATGGCACCGGCATGGCACGGCATGGCACGGCATGGCACCGGCATGGCACGGCATGGCACCGTCATGGCACGGCATGGCACGGCATGGCACCGGCATGGCACGGCATGGCAACGGCATGGCACGGCATGGCACCGGCATGGCACGGCATGGCACCGGCATGGCACGGCATGGCACCGGCATGGCACGGCATGGCACCGGCATGGCACGGCATGGCACCGGCATGGCACGGCATGGCACCGGCATGGCACGGCATGGCACGGCATGGCACCGGCATGGCACCGGCACGGCACCGGCATGGCACCGGCACGGCATGGCACGGCACCGGCATGGCACCGGCACGGCATGGCACGGCATGGCACCGGCATGGCACGGCATGGCACCGGCATGGCACGGCATGGCACCGGCATGGCACGGCATGGCACGGCATGGCACCGGCATGGCACGGCATGGCACGGCATGGCACGGCATGGCACGGCATGGCACGGCATGGCACGGCATGGCACGGCATGGCACGGCATGGCACGGCATGGCACCGGCATGGCACGGCATGGCACCGGCATGGCACGGCATGGCACCGGCATGGCACGGCATGGCACCGGCATGGCACGGCATGGCACCGGCATGGCACGGCATGGCACCGGCATGGCACCGGCATGGCACGGCATGGCACCGGCATGGCACGGCATGGCACCGGCATGGCACGGCATGGCACCGGCATGGAATGGCATGGAATGGCATGGCACGGCATGGAATGGCATGGCACGGCATGGAATGGCATGGAATGGCATGGAATGGCATGGAATGGCATGGAATGGCATGGAATGGCATGGAATGGCATGGAATGGCATGGAATGGCATCGAATGGCATGGCACCGCATGGCATGGCATGGCACCGGCATGGCACGGCATGGCACCGGCATGGCACGGCATGGCACCGGCATGGCACCGGCATGGCACGGCATGGCACCGGCATGGCACCGGCATGGCACGGCATGGCACCGGCATGGCACGGCATGGCACCGGCATGGCACGGCATGGCACCGGCATGGCACGGCATGGCACCGGCATGGCACGGCATGGCAACGGCATGGCACGGCATGGCACCGGCATGGCACGGCATGGCACCGGCATGGCACGGCATGGCACCGGCATGGCACGGCATGGCACCGGCATGGCACGGCATGGCACCGGCATGGCACGGCATGGCACCGGCATGGCACGGCATGGCACCGGCATGGCACGGCATGGCACGGCATGGCACCGGCATGGCACGGCATGGCACCGGCATGGCACGGCATGGCACCGGCATGGCACGGCATGGCACGGCATGGCACGGCATGGCACCGGCATGGCACGGCATGGCACCGGCATGGCACGGCATGGCACCGGCATGGCACGGCATGGCACCGGCATGGCACGGCATGGCACCGGCATGGCACGGCATGGCACCGCATTGAGTGGCATGGAATGGCATGGACTGGCATGGAATGGCATGGAATGGCATGGAATGGCATGGAATGGCATGGAATGGCATGGAATGGCATGGAATGGCATGGAATGGCATGGAATGGCATGGAATGGCATGGAATGGCATGGAATGGCATGGAATGGCATGGAATGGCATGGAATGGCATGGAATGGCATGGAATGGCATGGAATGGCATGGAATGGCATGGAATGGCATGGAATGGCATGGAATGGCATGGAATGGCATGGAATGGCATGGAATGGCATGGAATGGCATGGAATGGCATGGAATGGCATGGAATGGCATGGAATGGCATGGAATGGCATGGAATGGCATGGAATGGCATGGAATGGCATGGCACCGGCATGGCACGGCATGGCACCGGCATGGCACCGGCATGGCACCGGCATGGCACCGGCATGGCACGGCATGGCACCGGCATGGCACGGCATGGCACGGCATGGCACCGGCATGGCACCGGCATGGCACGGCATGGCACCGGCATGGCACCGGCATGGCACCGGCATGGCACGGCATGGCACCGGCATGGCACGGCATGGCACGGCATGGCACCGGCATGGCACGGCATGGCACGGCATGGCACCGGCATGGCACCGGCATGGCACGGCATGGCACCGGCATGGCACCGGCATGGCACCGGCATGGCACCGGCATGGCACCGGCATGGCACCGGCATGGCACGGCATGGCACCGGCATGGCACGGCATGGCACGGCATGGCACCGGCATGGCACGGCATGGCACGGCATGGCACCGCATTGAGTGGCATGGAATGGCATGGAATGGCATGGAATGGCATGGAATGGCATGGAATGGCATGGAATGGCATGGAATGGCATGGAATGGCATGGAATGGCATGGAATGGCATGGAATGGCATGGAATGGCATGGAATGGCATGGAATGGCATGGAATGGCATGGAATGGCATGGAATGGCATGGAATGGCATGGAATGGCATGGAATGGCATGGAATGGCATGGAATGGCATGGAATGGCATGGAATGGCATGGAATGGCATGGAATGGCATGGAATGGCATGGAATGGCATGGAATGGCATGGAATGGCATGGAATGGCATGGAATGGCATGGAATGGCATGGAATGGCATGGAATGGCATGGAATGGCATGGAATGGCATGGAATGGCATGGAATGGCATGGAATGGCATGGAATGGCATGGAATGGCATGGAATGGCATGGAATGGCATGGAATGGCATGGAATGGGCATGGAATGGCATGGAATGGCATGGAATGGCATGGAATGGCATGGAATGGCATGGAATGGCATGGAATGGCATGGAATGGCATGGAATGGCATGGAATGGCATGGAATGGCATGGAATGGCATGGAATGGCATGGAATGGCATGGAATGGCATGGAATGGCATGGAATGGCATGGAATGGCATGGAATGGCATGGAATGGCATGGAATGGCATGGAATGGCATGGAATGGGCATGGAATGGCATGGAATGGCATGGAATGGCATGGAATGGCATGGAATGGCATGGAATGGCATGGAATGGCATGGAATGGCATGGAATGGCATGGAATGGCATGGAATGGCATGGAATGGCATGGAATGGCATGGAATGGCATGGAATGGCATGGAATGGCATGGAATGGCATGGAATGGCATGGAATGGCATGGAATGGCATGGAATGGCATGGAATGGCATGGAATGGCATGGAATGGCATGGAATGGCATGGAATGGCATGGAATGGCATGGAATGGCATGGAATGGCATGGAATGGCATGGAATGGCATGGAATGGCATGGAATGGCATGGAATGACATGGAATGGCATGGAATGGCATCGAATGGCATGGCACCGCATGGCATGGCATGGCACGGCATGGCACCGGCATGGCACGGCATGGCACCGGCATGGCACGGCATGGCACCGGCATGGCACGGCATGGCACCGGCATGGCACGGCATGGCACCGGCATGGCACGGCATGGCACCGGCATGGCACCGGCATGGCACGGCATGGCACGGCATGGCACGGCATGGCACCGGCATGGCACGGCATGGCACCGGCATGGCACGGCATGGCACCGCATTGAGTGGCATGGAATGGCATGGAATGGCATGGACTGGCATGGACTGGCATGGACTGGCATGGAATGGCATGGAATGGCATGGAATGGCATGGACTGGCATGGACTGGCATGGACTGGCATGGAATGGCATGGAATGGCATGGAATGGCATGGAATGGCATGGAATGGCATGGAATGGCATGGAATGGCATGGAATGGCATGGAATGGCATGGAATGGCATGGAATGGCATGGAATGGCATGGAATGGCATGGAATGGCATGGAATGGCATGGAATGGCATGGAATGGCATGGAATGGCATGGAATGGCATGGAATGGCATGGAATGGCATGGAATGGCATGGAATGGCATGGAATGGCATGGAATGGCATGGAATGGCATGGAATGGCATGGAATGGCATGGAATGGCATGGAATGGCATGGAATGGCATGGAATGGCATGGAATGGCATGGAATGGCATGGAATGGCATGGAATGGCATGGAATGGCATGGAATGGCATGGAATGGCATGGAATGGCATGGAATGACATGGAATGGCATGGAATGGCATCGAATGGCATGGCACCGCATGGCATGGCATGGCACGGCATGGCACCGGTATGGCACGGCATGGCACCGGCATGGCACGGCATGGCACCGGCATGGCACGGCATGGCATGGCACCGGCATGGCACGGCATGGCACCGGCATGGCACGGCATGGCACCGGCATGGCACGGCATGGCACCGGCATGGCACGGCATGGCACGGCATGGCACCGGCATGGCACGGCATGGCACCGGCATGGCACGGCATGGCACCGGCATGGCACGGCATGGCACCGGCATGGCACGGCATGGAATGGCATGGCACGGCATGGAATGGCATGGAATGGCATGGAATGGCATGGAATGGCATGGAATGGCATGGAATGGCATGGAATGGCATGGAATGGCATGGAATGGCATGGAATGGCATGGAATGGCATGGAATGGCATGGAATGGCATGGAATGGCATGGAATGGCACGGCATGGCACGGCATGGCACCGGCATGGCACCGGCACGGCACCGGCATGGCACCGGCACGGCATGGCACGGCACCGGCATGGCACCAGCACGGCATGGCACGGCATGGCACCGGCATGGCACGGCATGGCACCGGCATGGCACGGCATGGCACCGGCATGGCACGGCATGGCACGGCATGGCACCGGCATGGCACGGCATGGCACGGCATGGCACGGCATGGCACGGCATGGCACGGCATGGCACGGCATGGCACGGCATGGCACGGCATGGCACGGCATGGCACCGGCATGGCACGGCATGGCACCGGCATGGCACGGCATGGCACCGGCATGGCACGGCATGGCACCGGCATGGCACGGCATGGCACGGCATGGCACCGGCATGGCACGGCATGGCACCGGCATGGCACGGCATGGCACCGGCATGGCACGGCATGGCACCGGCATGGCACGGCATGGCACCGGCATGGCACGGCATGGCACCGGCATAGCACGGCATGGCACCGGCATGGCACGGCATGGCACCGGCATGGCACGGCATGGCACGGCATGGCACCGGCATGGCACGGCATGGCACCGGCATGGCACGGCATGGCACCGGCATGGCACGGCATGGCACCGGCATGGCACGGCATGGCACCGGCATGGCACGGCATGGCACCGGCATGGCACGGCATGGCACCGGCATGGAATGGCATGGAATGGCATGGCACGGCATGGAATGGCATGGCACGGCATGGAATGGCATGGAATGGCATGGAATGGCATGGAATGGCATGGAATGGCATGGAATGGCATGGAATGGCATGGAATGGCATGGAATGGCATCGAATGGCATGGCACCGCATGGCATGGCATGGCACCGGCATGGCACGGCATGGCACCGGCATGGCACGGCATGGCACCGGCATGGCACCGGCATGGCACGGCATGGCACCGGCATGGCACCGGCATGGCACGGCATGGCACCGGCATGGCACGGCATGGCACCGGCATGGCACGGCATGGCACCGGCATGGCACGGCATGGCACCGGCATGGCACGGCATGGCAACGGCATGGCACGGCATGGCACCGGCATGGCACGGCATGGCACCGGCATGGCACCGGCATGGCACGGCATGGCACCGGCATGGCACCGGCATGGCACCGGCATGGCACGGCATGGCACCGGCATGGCACGGCATGGCACGGCATGGCACCGGCATGGCACGGCATGGCACGGCATGGCACCGCATTGAGTGGCATGGAATGGCATGGAATGGCATGGAATGGCATGGAATGGCATGGAATGGCATGGAATGGCATGGAATGGCATGGAATGGCATGGAATGGCATGGAATGGCATGGAATGGCATGGAATGGCATGGAATGGCATGGAATGGCATGGAATGGCATGGAATGGCATGGAATGGCATGGAATGGCATGGAATGGCATGGAATGGCATGGAATGGCATGGAATGGCATGGAATGGCATGGAATGGCATGGAATGGCATGGAATGGCATGGAATGGCATGGAATGGCATGGAATGGCATGGAATGGCATGGAATGGCATGGAATGGCATGGAATGGCATGGAATGGCATGGAATGGCATGGAATGGCATGGAATGGCATGGAATGGGCATGGAATGGCATGGAATGGCATGGAATGGCATGGAATGGCATGGAATGGCATGGAATGGCATGGAATGGCATGGAATGGCATGGAATGGCATGGAATGGCATGGAATGGCATGGAATGGCATGGAATGGCATGGAATGGCATGGAATGGCATGGAATGGCATGGAATGGCATGGAATGGCATGGAATGGCATGGAATGGCATGGAATGGCATGGAATGGCATGGAATGGCATGGAATGGCATGGAATGGCATGGAATGGCATGGAATGGCATGGAATGGCATGGAATGGCATGGAATGGCATGGAATGGCATGGAATGGCATGGAATGGCATGGAATGGCATGGAATGGCATGGAATGGCATGGAATGGCATGGAATGGCATGGAATGGCATGGAATGGCATGGAATGGCATGGAATGGCATGGAATGGCATGGAATGGCATGGAATGGCATGGAATGGCATGGAATGGCATGGAATGGCATGGAATGGCATGGAATGGCATGGAATGGCATGGAATGACATGGAATGGCATGGAATGGCATCGAATGGCATGGCACCGCATGGCATGGCATGGCACGGCATGGCACCGGCATGGCACGGCATGGCACCGGCATGGCACGGCATGGCACCGGCATGGCACGGCATGGCACCGGCATGGCACGGCATGGCACCGGCATGGCACCGGCATGGCACGGCATGGCACGGCATGGCACGGCATGGCACCGGCATGGCACGGCATGGCACCGGCATGGCACGGCATGGCACCGCATTGAGTGGCATGGAATGGCATGGAATGGCATGGACTGGCATGGACTGGCATGGACTGGCATGGAATGGCATGGAATGGCATGGAATGGCATGGACTGGCATGGACTGGCATGGACTGGCATGGAATGGCATGGAATGGCATGGAATGGCATGGAATGGCATGGAATGGCATGGAATGGCATGGAATGGCATGGAATGGCATGGAATGGCATGGAATGGCATGGAATGGCATGGAATGGCATGGAATGGCATGGAATGGCATGGAATGGCATGGAATGGCATGGAATGGCATGGAATGGCATGGAATGGCATGGAATGGCATGGAATGGCATGGAATGGCATGGAATGGCATGGAATGGCATGGAATGGCATGGAATGGCATGGAATGGCATGGAATGGCATGGAATGGCATGGAATGGCATGGAATGGCATGGAATGGCATGGAATGGCATGGAATGGCATGGAATGGCATGGAATGGCATGGAATGGCATGGAATGGCATGGAATGGCATGGAATGGCATGGAATGGCATGGAATGGCATGGAATGACATGGAATGGCATGGAATGGCATCGAATGGCATGGCACCGCATGGCATGGCATGGCACGGCATGGCACCGGTATGGCACGGCATGGCACGGCATGGCACCGGTATGGCACGGCATGGCACCGGCATGGCACGGCATGGCACCGGCATGGCACGGCATGGCACCGGCATGGCACGGCATGGCACCGGCATGGCACGGCATGGCACCGGCATGGCACGGCATGGCACCGGCATGGCACGGCATGGCACGGCATGGCACCGGCATGGCACGGCATGGCACCGGCATGGCACGGCATGGCACCGGCATGGCACGGCATGGCACCGGCATGGCACGGCATGGAATGGCATGGCACGGCATGGAATGGCATGGAATGGCATGGAATGGCATGGAATGGCATGGAATGGCATGGAATGGCATGGAATGGCATGGAATGGCATGGAATGGCATGGAATGGCATGGAATGGCATGGAATGGCATGGAATGGCATGGAATGGCATGGAATGGCATGGAATGGCATGGAATGGCATGGAATGGCATGGAATGGCATGGAATGGCATGGAATGGCATGGAATGGCATGGAATGGCATGGAATGGCATGGAATGGCATGGAATGGCATGGAATGGCATGGAATGGCATGGAATGGCATGGAATGGCATGGAATGGCATGGAATGGCATGGAATGGCATGGAATGGCATGGAATGGCATGGAATGGCATGGAATGGCATGGAATGGCATGGAATGGCATGGAATGGCATGGAATGGCATGGAATGGCATGGAATGGCATGGAATGGCATGGAATGGCATGGAATGGCATGGAATGGCATGGAATGGCATGGAATGGCATGGAATGGCATGGAATGGCATGGAATGGCATGGAATGGCATGGAATGGCATGGAATGGCATGGAATGGCATGGAATGGCATGGAATGGCATGGAATGACATGGAATGACATGGAATGGCATGGAATGGCATCGAATGGCATGGCACCGCATGGCACGGCATGGCACGGCATGGCACCGGCATGGCACGGCATGGCACCGGCATGGCACGGCATGGCACCGGCATGGCACGGCATGGCACCGGCATGGCACGGCATGGCACCGGCATGGCACGGCATGGCACCGGCATGGCACGGCATGGCACCGGCATGGCACGGCATGGCACCGGCATGGCACGGCATGGCACCGGCATGGCACGGCATGGCACCGGCATGGCACGGCATGGCACCGGCATGGCACGGCATGGCACCGGCATGGCACGGCATGGCAACGGCATGGCACGGCATGGCACCGGCATGGCACGGCATGGCACCGGCATGGCACGGCATGGCACCGGCATGGCACGGCATGGCACCGGCATGGCACGGCATGGCACCGGCATGGCACGGCATGGCACGGCATGGCACCGGCATGGCACGGCATGGCACCGTCATGGCACGGCATGGCACGGCATGGCACCGGCATGGCACGGCATGGCACCGGCATGGCACGGCATGGCACCGGCATGGCACGGCATGGCACCGGCATGGCACGGCATGGCACCGGCATGGCACGGCATGGCACCGGCATGGCACGGCATGGCACCGGCATGGCACGGCATGGCACCGGCATGGCACGGCATGGCACGGCATGGCACCGGCATGGCACCGGCACGGCACCGGCATGGCACCGGCACGGCATGGCACGGCACCGGCATGGCACCGGCACGGCATGGCACGGCATGGCACCGGCATGGCACGGCATGGCACCGGCATGGCACGGCATGGCACCGGCATGGCACGGCATGGCACGGCATGGCACCGGCATGGCACGGCATGGCACGGCATGGCACGGCATGGCACGGCATGGCACGGCATGGCACGGCATGGCACGGCATGGCACCGGCATGGCACGGCATGGCACCGGCATGGCACGGCATGGCACCGGCATGGCACGGCATGGCACCGGCATGGCACGGCATGGCACCGGCATGGCACCGGCATGGCACGGCATGGCACCGGCATGGCACGGCATGGCACCGGCATGGCACGGCATGGCACGGCATGGCACCGGCATGGCACGGCATGGCACCGGCATGGCACGGCATGGCACCGGCATGGCACGGCATGGCACCGGCATGGCACGGCATGGCACCGGCATGGCACGGCATGGCACCGGCATGGCACGGCATGGCACCGGCATGGCACGGCATGGCACCGGCATGGCACGGCATGGCACCGGCATGGCACGGCATGGCACCGGCATGGCACGGCATGGCACGGCATGGCACCGGCATGGCACGGCATGGCACCGGCATGGCACGGCATGGCACCGGCATGGCACGGCATGGCACCGCATTGAGTGGCATGGAATGGCATGGAATGGCATGGAATGGCATGGAATGGCATGGACTGGCATGGACTGGCATGGACTGGCATGGAATGGCATGGAATGGCATGGAATGGCATGGAATGGCATGGAATGGCATGGAATGGCATGGAATGGCATGGAATGGCATGGAATGGCATGGAATGGCATGGAATGGCATGGAATGGCATGGAATGGCATGGAATGGCATGGAATGGCATGGAATGGCATGGAATGGCATGGAATGGCATGGAATGGCATGGAATGGCATGGAATGGCATGGAATGGCATGGAATGGCATGGAATGGCATGGAATGGCATGGAATGGCATGGAATGACATGGAATGGCATGGAATGGCATCGAATGGCATGGCACCGCATGGCATGGCATGGCACGGCATGGCACCGGCATGGCACGGCATGGCACCGGCATGGCACGGCATGGCACCGGCATGGCACGGCATGGCACCGGCATGGCACGGCATGGCACCGGCATGGCACGGCATGGCACCGGCATGGCACGGCATGGCACCGGCATGGCACCGGCATGGCACGGCATGGCACCGGCATGGCACGGCATGGCACCGGCATGGCACGGCATGGCACCGGCATGGCACGGCATGGCACGGCATGGCACCGGCATGGCACGGCATGGCACCGGCATGGCACGGCATGGCACCGGCATGGCACGGCATGGCACGGCATGGCACCGGCATGGCACGGCATGGCACCGGCATGGCACGGCATGGCACCGGCATGGCACGGCATGGCACCGGCATGGAACGGCATGGCACCGGCATGGCACGGCATGGCACCGCATTGAGTGGCATGGCACCGGCATGGCACGGCATGGCACCGCATTGAGTGGCATGGAATGGCATGGAATGGCATGGAATGGCATGGACTGGCATGGACTGGCATGGACTGGCATGGAATGGCATGGAATGGCATGGAATGGCATGGAATGGCATGGAATGGCATGGAATGGCATGGAATGGCATGGAATGGCATGGAATGGCATGGAATGGCATGGAATGGCATGGAATGGCATGGAATGGCATGGAATGGCATGGAATGGCATGGAATGGCATGGAATGGCATGGAATGGCATGGAATGGCATGGAATGGCATGGAATGGCATGGAATGGCATGGAATGGCATGGAATGGCATGGAATGGCATGGAATGGCATGGAATGGCATGGAATGGCATGGAATGGCATGGAATGGCATGGAATGGCATGGAATGGCATGGAATGGCATGGAATTGCATGGAATGGCATGGAATGGCATGGAATGGCATGGAATGGCATGGAATGACATGGAATGGCATGGAATGACATGGAATGGCATGGAATGGCATGGAATGGCATGGAATGGCATGGAATGGCATGGATTGGCATGGAATGGCATGGAATGGCATGGAATGGCATGGAATGGCATGGAATGGCATGGAATGGCATGGAATGGCATGGAATGGCATGGAATGACATGGAATGACATGGAATGGCATGGAATGGCATCGAATGGCATGGCACCGCATGGCACGGCATGGCACGGCATGGCACGGCATGGCACCGGCATGGCACGGCATGGCACCGGCATGGCACGGCATGGCACGGCATGGCACCGGCATGGCACGGCATGGCACGGCATGGCACCGGCATGGCACGGCATGGCACGGCATGGCACGGCATGGCACGGCATGGCACCGGCATGGCACGGCATGGCACGGCATGGCACCGGCATGGCACGGCATGGCACCGGCATGGCACGGCATGGCACCGGCATGGCACGGCATGGCACCGGCATGGCACGGCATGGCACCGGCATGGCACGGCATGGCACCGGCATGGCACGGCATGGCACGGCATGGCACCGGCATGGCACGGCATGGCACCGGCATGGCACGGCATGGCACCGGCATGGCACGGCATGGCACCGGCATGGCACGGCATGGCACGGCATGGCACCGGCATGGCACGGCATGGCACCGGCATGGCACGGCATGGCACCGGCATGGCACGGCATGGCACCGGCATGGCACGGCATGGCACCGGCATGGCACGGCATGGCACCGGCATGGCACGGCATGGCACCGGCATGGCACGGCATGGCACCGGCATGGCACGGCATGGCACCGGCATGGCACGGCATGGCACCGGCATGGCACGGCATGGCACGGCATGGCACCGCATTGAGTGGCATGGAATGGCATGGAATGGCATGGAATGGCATGGAATGGCATGGAATGGCATGGAATGGCATGGAATGGCATGGAATGGCATGGAATGGCATGGAATGGCATGGAATGGCATGGAATGGCATGGAATGGCATGGAATGGCATGGAATGGCATGGAATGGCATGGAATGGCATGGAATGGCATGGAGTGGCATGGAATGGCATGGAATGGCATGGAATGGCATGGAATGGCATGGAATGGCATGGAATGGCATGGAATGGCATGGAATGGCATGGAATGGCATGGAGTGGCATGGAATGGCATGGAATGGCATGGAATGGCATGGAATGGCATGGAATGGCATGGAATGGCATGGAATGGCATGGAATGGCATGGAATGGCATGGAATGGCATGGAATGGCATGGAATGGCATGGAATGGCATGGAATGGCATGGAATGGCATGGAATGGCATGGAATGGCATGGAATGGCATGGAATGGCATGGAATGGCATGGAATGGCATGGAATGGCATGGAATGGCATGGAATGGCATGGAATGGCATGGAATGGCATGGAATGGCATGGAATGGCATGGAATGGCATGGAATGGCATGGAATGGCATGGAATGGCATGGAATGGCATGGAATGGCATGGAATGGCATGGAATGGCATGGAATGGCATGGAATGGCATGGAATGGCATGGAATGGCATGGAATGGCATGGAATGGCATGGAATGGCATGGAATGGCATGGAATGGCATGGAATGGCATGGAATGGCATGGAATGGCATGGAATGGCATGGAATGGCATGGAATGGCATGGAATGACATGGAATGACATGGAATGGCATGGAATGGCATCGAATGGCATGGCACCGCATGGCACGGCATGGCACGGCATGGCACCGGCATGGCACGGCATGGCACCGGCATGGCACGGCATGGCACCGGCATGGCACGGCATGGCACCGGCATGGCACGGCATGGCACCGGCATGGCACGGCATGGCACCGGTATGGCACGGCATGGCACCGGCATGGCACGGCATGGCACCGGCATGGCACGGCATGGCACCGCATTGAGTGGCATGGCACGGCATGGCACCGCATTGAGTGGCATGGAATGGCATGGAATGGCATGGAATGGCATGGAATGCCATGGAATGGCATGGACTGGCATGGAATGGCATGGAATGGCATGGAATGGCATGGAATGGCATGGAATGGCATGGAATGGCATGGAATGGCATGGAATGGCATGGAATTGCATGGAATGGCATGGAATGGCATGGAATGGCATGGAATGGCATGGAATGACATGGAATGGCATGGAATGACATGGAATGGCATGGAATGGCATGGAATGGCATGGAATGGCATGGAATGGCATGGATTGGCATGGAATGGCATGGAATGGCATGGAATGGCATGGAATGGCATGGAATGGCATGGAATGGCATGGAATGGCATGGAATGGCATGGAATGACATGGAATGACATGGAATGGCATGGAATGGCATCGAATGGCATGGCACCGCATGGCACGGCATGGCACGGCATGGCACGGCATGGCACCGGCATGGCACGGCATGGCACCGGCATGGCACGGCATGGCACGGCATGGCACCGGCATGGCACGGCATGGCACGGCATGGCACCGGCATGGCACGGCATGGCACGGCATGGCACGGCATGGCACGGCATGGCACCGGCATGGCACGGCATGGCACGGCATGGCACCGGCATGGCACGGCATGGCACCGGCATGGCACGGCATGGCACCGGCATGGCACGGCATGGCACCGGCATGGCACGGCATGGCACCGGCATGGCACGGCATGGCACCGGCATGGCACGGCATGGCACCGGCATGGCACGGCATGGCACGGCATGGCACCGGCATGGCACGGCATGGCACCGGCATGGCACGGCATGGCACCGGCATGGCACGGCATGGCACCGGCATGGCACGGCATGGCACGGCATGGCACCGGCATGGCACGGCATGGCACCGGCATGGCACGGCATGGCACCGGCATGGCACGGCATGGCACCGGCATGGCACGGCATGGCACCGGCATGGCACGGCATGGCACCGGCATGGCACGGCATGGCACCGGCATGGCACGGCATGGCACCGGCATGGCACGGCATGGCACCGGCATGGCACGGCATGGCACCGGCATGGCACGGCATGGCACCGGCATGGCACGGCATGGCACGGCATGGCACCGCATTGAGTGGCATGGAATGGCATGGAATGGCATGGAATGGCATGGAATGGCATGGAATGGCATGGAATGGCATGGAATGGCATGGAATGGCATGGAATGGCATGGAATGGCATGGAATGGCATGGAATGGCATGGAATGGCATGGAATGGCATGGAATGGCATGGAATGGCATGGAGTGGCATGGAATGGCATGGAATGGCATGGAATGGCATGGAATGGCATGGAATGGCATGGAATGGCATGGAATGGCATGGAATGGCATGGAATGGCATGGAATGGCATGGAATGGCATGGAATGGCATGGAATGGCATGGAATGGCATGGAATGGCATGGAATGGCATGGAATGGCATGGAATGGCATGGAATGGCATGGAATGGCATGGAATGGCATGGAATGGCATGGAAAGGCATGGAATGGCATGGAATGGCATGGAATGGCATGGAATGGCATGGAATGGCATGGAATGGCATGGAATGGCATGGAATGGCATGGAATGGCATGGAATGGCATGGAATGGCATGGAATGGCATGGAATGGCATGGAATGGCATGGAATGGCATGGAATGGCATGGAATGGCATGGAATGGCATGGAATGGCATGGAATGGCATGGAATGGCATGGAATGGCATGGAATGGCATGGAATGGCATGGAATGGCATGGAATGGCATGGAATGGCATGGAATGGCATGGAATGGCATGGAATGGCATGGAATGACATGGAATGACATGGAATGGCATGGAATGGCATCGAATGGCATGGCACCGCATGGCACGGCATGGCACGGCATGGCACCGGCATGGCACGGCATGGCACCGGCATGGCACGGCATGGCACCGGCATGGCACGGCATGGCACCGGCATGGCACGGCATGGCACCGGCATGGCACGGCATGGCACCGGCATGGCACGGCATGGCACCGGCATGGCACGGCATGGCACCGGCATGGCACGGCATGGCACCGGCATGGCACGGCATGGCACCGGCATGGCACGGCATGGCACCGGCATGGCACGGCATGGCAACGGCATGGCACGGCATGGCACCGGCATGGTACGGCATGGCACCGGCATGGCACGGCATGGCACCGGCATGGCACGGCATGGCACCGGCATGGCACGGCATGGCACCGGCATGGCACGGCATGGCACGGCATGGCACCGGCATGGCACGGCATGGCACCGTCATGGCACGGCATGGCACGGCATGGCACCGGCATGGCACGGCATGGCACCGGCATGGCACGGCATGGCACCGGCATGGCACGGCATGGCACCGGCATGGCACGGCATGGCACCGGCATGGCACGTCATGGCACCGGCATGGCACGGCATGGCACGGCATGGCACCGGCTTGGCACCGGCACGGCACCGGCATGGCACCGGCACGGCATGGCACGGCACCGGCATGGCACCAGCACGGCATGGCACGGCATGGCACCGGCATGGCACGGCATGGCACGGCATGGCACCGGTATGGCACGGCATGGCACCGGCATGGCACGGCATGGCACCGGCATGGCACGGCATGGCACCGCATTGAGTGGCATGGCACGGCATGGCACCGCATTGAGTGGCATGGAATGGCATGGAATGGCATGGAATGCCATGGAATGGCATGGACTGGCATGGACTGGCATGGAATGGCATGGAATGGCATGGAATGGCATGGAATGGCATGGAATGGCATGGAATGGCATGGAATGGCATGGAATGGCATGGAATGGCATGGAATGGCATGGAATGGCATGGAATGGCACGGAATGGCATGGAATGGCATGGAATGGCATGGAATGGCATGGAATGGCATGGAATGGCATGGAATGGCATGGAATGGCATGGAATGGCATGGAATGGCATGGAATGGCATGGAATGGCATGGAATGGCATGGAATGGCATGGAATGGCATGGAATGGCATGGAATGGCATGGAATGGCATGGCACCGGCATGGCACGGCATGGCACCGGCATGGCACCGGCATGGCACCGGCATGGCACCGGCATGGCACGGCATGGCACCGGCATGGCACGGCATGGCACGGCATGGCACCGGCATGGCACCGGCATGGCACGGCATGGCACCGGCATGGCACCGGCATGGCACCGGCATGGCACGGCATGGCACCGGCATGGCACGGCATGGCACGGCATGGCACCGGCATGGCACGGCATGGCACGGCATGGCACCGGCATGGCACCGGCATGGCACGGCATGGCACCGGCATGGCACCGGCATGGCACCGGCATGGCACGGCATGGCACCGGCATGGCACGGCATGGCACGGCATGGCACCGGCATGGCACGGCATGGCACGGCATGGCACCGCATTGAGTGGCATGGAATGGCATGGAATGGCATGGAATGGCATGGAATGGCATGGAATGGCATGGAATGGCATGGAATGGCATGGAATGGCATGGAATGGCATGGAATGGCATGGAATGGCATGGAATGGCATGGAATGGCATGGAATGGCATGGAATGGCATGGAATGGCATGGAATGGCATGGAATGGCATGGAATGGCATGGAATGGCATGGAATGGCATGGAATGGCATGGAATGGCATGGAATGGCATGGAATGGCATGGAATGGCATGGAATGGCATGGAATGGCATGGAATGGCATGGAATGGCATGGAATGGCATGGAATGGCATGGAATGGCATGGAATGGCATGGAATGGCATGGAATTGCATGGAATGGCATGGAATGGCATGGAATGGCATGGAATGGCATGGAATGACATGGAATGGCATGGAATGACATGGAATGGCATGGAATGGCATGGAATGGCATGGAATGGCATGGAATGGCATGGATTGGCATGGAATGGCATGGAATGGCATGGAATGGCATGGAATGGCATGGAATGGCATGGAATGGCATGGAATGACATGGAATGACATGGAATGGCATGGAATGGCATCGAATGGCATGGCACCGCATGGCACGGCATGGCACGGCATGGCACGGCATGGCACCGGCATGGCACGGCATGGCACCGGCATGGCACGGCATGGCACGGCATGGCACCGGCATGGCACGGCATGGCACGGCATGGCACCGGCATGGCACGGCATGGCACGGCATGGCACGGCATGGCACGGCATGGCACCGGCATGGCACGGCATGGCACGGCATGGCACCGGCATGGCACGGCATGGCACCGGCATGGCACGGCATGGCACCGGCATGGCACGGCATGGCACCGGCATGGCACGGCATGGCACCGGCATGGCACGGCATGGCACCGGCATGGCACGGCATGGCACCGGCATGGCACGGCATGGCACGGCATGGCACCGGCATGGCACGGCATGGCACCGGCATGGCACGGCATGGCACCGGCATGGCACGGCATGGCACCGGCATGGCACGGCATGGCACGGCATGGCACCGGCATGGCACGGCATGGCACCGGCATGGCACGGCATGGCACCGGCATGGCACGGCATGGCACCGGCATGGCACGGCATGGCACCGGCATGGCACGGCATGGCACCGGCATGGCACGGCATGGCACCGGCATGGCACGGCATGGCACCGGCATGGCACGGCATGGCACCGGCATGGCACGGCATGGCACCGCATTGAGTGGCATGGAATGGCATGGAATGGCATGGAATGGCATGGAATGGCATGGAATGGCATGGAATGGCATGGAATGGCATGGAATGGCATGGAATGGCATGGAATGGCATGGAATGGCATGGAATGGCATGGAATGGCATGGAATGGCATGGAATGGCATGGAATGGCATGGAATGGCATGGAATGGCATGGAATGGCATGGAGTGGCATGGAATGGCATGGAATGGCATGGAATGGCATGGAATGGCATGGAATGGCATGGAATGGCATGGAATGGCATGGAATGGCATGGAATGGCATGGAATGGCATGGAATGGCATGGAATGGCATGGAATGGCATGGAATGGCATGGAATGGCATGGAATGGCATGGAATGGCATGGAATGGCATGGAATGGCATGGAATGGCATGGAATGGCATGGAATGGCATGGAATGGCATGGAATGGCATGGAATGGCATGGAATGGCATGGAATGGCATGGAATGGCATGGAATGGCATGGAATGGCATGGAATGGCATGGAATGGCATGGAATGGCATGGAATGGCATGGAATGGCATGGAATGGCATGGAATGGCATGGAATGGCATGGAATGGCATGGAATGGCATGGAATGGCATGGAATGGCATGGAATGGCATGGAATGGCATGGAATGGCATGGAATGGCATGGAATGGCATGGAATGGCATGGAATGGCATGGAATGACATGGAATGGCATGGAATGGCATGGAATGGCATCGAATGGCATGGCACCGCATGGCACGGCATGGCACGGCATGGCACCGGCATGGCACGGCATGGCACCGGCATGGCACGGCATGGCACCGGCATGGCACGGCATGGCACCGGCATGGCACGGCATGGCACCGGCATGGCACGGCATGGCAACGGCATGGCACGGCATGGCACCGGCATGGTACGGCATGGCACCGGCATGGCACGGCATGGCACCGGCATGGCACGGCATGGCACCGGCATGGCACGGCATGGCACCGGCATGGCACGGCATGGCACGGCATGGCACCGGCATGGCACGGCATGGCACGGCATGGCACCGGCATGGCACGGCATGGCACCGGCATGGCACGGCATGGCACCGGCATGGCACGGCATGGCACCGGCATGGCACGTCATGGCACCGGCATGGCACGGCATGGCACGGCATGGCACCGGCATGGCACCGGCATGGCACGGCATGGCACGGCATGGCACGGCATGGCACCGGCATGGCACGGCATGGCACCGGCATGGCACGGCATGGCACCGCATTGAGTGGCATGGAATGGCATGGAATGGCATGGACTGGCATGGACTGGCATGGACTGGCATGGAATGGCATGGAATGGCATGGAATGGCATGGACTGGCATGGACTGGCATGGACTGGCATGGACTGGCATGGAATGGCATGGAATGGCATGGAATGGCATGGAATGGCATGGAATGGCATGGAATGGCATGGAATGGCATGGAATGGCATGGAATGGCATGGAATGGCATGGAATGGCATGGAATGGCATGGAATGGCATGGAATGGCATGGAATGGCATGGAATGGCATGGAATGGCATGGAATGGCATGGAATGGCATGGAATGGCATGGAATGGCATGGAATGGCATGGAATGGCATGGAATGGCATGGAATGGCATGGAATGGCATGGAATGGCATGGAATGGCATGGAATGGCATGGAATGGCATGGAATGGCATGGAATGGCATGGAATGGCATGGAATGGCATGGAATGGCATGGAATGGCATGGAATGGCATGGAATGGCATGGAATGGCATGGAATGGCATGGAATGGCATGGAATGGCATGGAATGGCATGGAATGGCATGGAATGGCATGGAATGGCATGGAATGGCATGGAATGGCATGGAATGGAATGGAATGGCATGGAATGACATGGAATGGCATGGAATGGCATCGAATGGCATGGCACCGCATGGCATGGCATGGCACGGCATGGCACCGGTATGGCACGGCATGGCACCGGCATGGCACGGCATGGCACCGGCATGGCACGGCATGGCACCGGCATGGCACGGCATGGCACCGGCATGGCACGGCATGGCACCGGCATGGCACGGCATGGCACGGCATGGCACCGGCATGGCACGGCATGGCACCGGCATGGCACGGCATGGCACCGGCATGGCACGGCATGGCACCGGCATGGCACGGCATGGCACCGGCATGGCACGGCATGGCACGGCATGGCACCGGCATGGCACGGCATGGCACGGCATGGCACCGCATTGAGTGGCATGGAATGGCATGGAATGGCATGGAATGGCATGGAATGGCATGGAATGGCATGGAATGGCATGGAATGGCATGGAATGGCATGGAATGGCATGGAATGGCATGGAATGGCATGGAATGGCATGGAATGGCATGGAATGGCATGGAATGGCATGGAATGGCATGGAATGGCATGGAATGGCATGGAATGGCATGGAATGGCATGGAATGGCATGGAATGGCATGGAATGGCATGGAATGGCATGGAATGGGCATGGAATGGCATGGAATGGCATGGAATGGCATGGAATGGCATGGAATGGCATGGAATGGCATGGAATGGCATGGAATGGCATGGAATGGCATGGAATGGCATGGAATGGCATGGAATGGCATGGAATGGCATGGAATGGCATGGAATGGCATGGAATGGCATGGAATGGCATGGAATGGCATGGAATGGCATGGAATGGCATGGAATGGCATGGAATGGCATGGAATGGCATGGAATGGCATGGAATGGCATGGAATGGCATGGAATGGCATGGAATGGCATGGAATGGCATGGAATGGCATGGAATGGCATGGAATGGCATGGAATGGCATGGAATGGCATGGAATGGCATGGAATGGCATGGAATGGCATGGAATGGCATGGAATGGCATGGAATGGCATGGAATGGCATGGAATGGCATGGAATGGCATGGAATGGCATGGAATGGCATGGAATGGCATGGAATGGCATGGAATGGCATGGAATGGCATGGAATGACATGGAATGGCATCGAATGGCATGGCACCGCATGGCATGGCATGGCACGGCATGGCACCGGCATGGCACGGCATGGCACCGGCATGGCACGGCATGGCACCGGCATGGCACGGCATGGCACCGGCATGGCACCGGCATGGCACGGCATGGCACGGCATGGCACGGCATGGCACCGGCATGGCACGGCATGGCACCGGCATGGCACGGCATGGCACCGCATTGAGTGGCATGGAATGGCATGGAATGGCATGGACTGGCATGGACTGGCATGGACTGGCATGGAATGGCATGGAATGGCATGGAATGGCATGGACTGGCATGGACTGGCATGGACTGGCATGGAATGGCATGGAATGGCATGGAATGGCATGGAATGGCATGGAATGGCATGGAATGGCATGGAATGGCATGGAATGGCATGGAATGGCATGGAATGGCATGGAATGGCATGGAATGGCATGGAATGGCATGGAATGGCATGGAATGGCATGGAATGGCATGGAATGGCATGGAATGGCATGGAATGGCATGGAATGGCATGGAATGGCATGGAATGGCATGGAATGGCATGGAATGGCATGGAATGGCATGGAATGGCATGGAATGGCATGGAATGGCATGGAATGGCATGGAATGGCATGGAATGGCATGGAATGGCATGGAATGGCATGGAATGGCATGGAATGGCATGGAATGGCATGGAATGGCATGGAATGGCATGGAATGGCATGGAATGGCATGGAATGGCATGGAATGGCATGGAATGGCATGGAATGGCATGGAATGGCATGGAATGGCATGGAATGGCATGGAATGGCATGGAATGGCATGGAATGGCATGGAATGGCATGGAATGGCATGGAATGGCATGGAATGGCATGGAATGGCATGGAATGGCATGGAATGGCATGGAATGGCATGGAATGGCATGGAATGGCATGGAATGGCATGGAATGGCATGGAATGGCATGGAATGGCATGGAATGGCATGGAATGGCATGGAATGACATGGAATGGCATGGAATGGCATCGAATGGCATGGCACCGCATGGCATGGCATGGCACGGCATGGCACCGGTATGGCACGGCATGGCACCGGCATGGCACGGCATGGCACCGGCATGGCACGGCATGGCACCGGCATGGCACGGCATGGCACCGGCATGGCACGGCATGGCACCGGCATGGCACGGCATGGCACCGGCATGGCACGGCATGGCACGGCATGGCACCGGCATGGCACGGCATGGCACCGGCATGGCACGGCATGGCACCGGCATGGCACGGCATGGCACGGCATGGCACCGGCATGGCACGGCATGGCACCGGCATGGCACGGCATGGCACCGGCATGGCACGGCATGGCACCGGCATGGCACGGCATGGCACCGGCATGGAACGGCATGGCACCGGCATGGCACGGCATGGCACCGCATTGAGTGGCATGGCACCGGCATGGCACGGCATGGCACCGCATTGAGTGGCATGGAATGGCATGGAATGGCATGGAATGGCATGGACTGGCATGGACTGGCATGGAATGGCATGGAATGGCATGGAATGGCATGGAATGGCATGGAATGGCATGGAATGGCATGGAATGGCATGGAATGGCATGGAATGGCATGGAATGGCATGGAATGGCATGGAATGGCATGGAATGGCATGGAATGGCATGGAATGGCATGGAATGGCATGGAATGGCATGGAATGGCATGGAATGGCATGGAATGGCATGGAATGGCATGGAATGGCATGGAATGGCATGGAATGGCATGGAATGGCATGGAATGGCATGGAATGGCATGGAATGGCATGGAATGGCATGGAATGGCATGGAATGGCATGGAATGGCATGGAATGGCATGGAATGGCATGGAATGGCATGGAATGGCATGGAATGGCATGGAATGGCATGGAATTGCATGGAATGGCATGGAATGGCATGGAATGGCATGGAATGGCATGGAATGACATGGAATGGCATGGAATGACATGGAATGGCATGGAATGGCATGGAATGGCATGGAATGGCATGGAATGGCATGGATTGGCATGGAATGGCATGGAATGGCATGGAATGGCATGGAATGGCATGGAATGGCATGGAATGGCATGGAATGGCATGGAATGGCATGGAATGACATGGAATGACATGGAATGGCATGGAATGGCATCGAATGGCATGGCACCGCATGGCACGGCATGGCACGGCATGGCACGGCATGGCACCGGCATGGCACGGCATGGCACCGGCATGGCACGGCATGGCACGGCATGGCACCGGCATGGCACGGCATGGCACGGCATGGCACCGGCATGGCACGGCATGGCACGGCATGGCACGGCATGGCACGGCATGGCACCGGCATGGCACGGCATGGCACGGCATGGCACCGGCATGGCACGGCATGGCACCGGCATGGCACGGCATGGCACCGGCATGGCACGGCATGGCACCGGCATGGCACGGCATGGCACCGGCATGGCACGGCATGGCACCGGCATGGCACGGCATGGCACGGCATGGCACCGGCATGGCACGGCATGGCACCGGCATGGCACGGCATGGCACCGGCATGGCACGGCATGGCACCGGCATGGCACGGCATGGCACGGCATGGCACCGGCATGGCACGGCATGGCACCGGCATGGCACGGCATGGCACCGGCATGGCACGGCATGGCACCGGCATGGCACGGCATGGCACCGGCATGGCACGGCATGGCACCGGCATGGCACGGCATGGCACCGGCATGGCACGGCATGGCACCGGCATGGCACGGCATGGCACCGGCATGGCACGGCATGGCACCGGCATGGCACGGCATGGCACCGGCATGGCACGGCATGGCACCGGCATGGCACGGCATGGCACGGCATGGCACCGCATTGAGTGGCATGGAATGGCATGGAATGGCATGGAATGGCATGGAATGGCATGGAATGGCATGGAATGGCATGGAATGGCATGGAATGGCATGGAATGGCATGGAATGGCATGGAATGGCATGGAATGGCATGGAATGGCATGGAATGGCATGGAATGGCATGGAATGGCATGGAATGGCATGGAGTGGCATGGAATGGCATGGAATGGCATGGAATGGCATGGAATGGCATGGAATGGCATGGAATGGCATGGAATGGCATGGAATGGCATGGAATGGCATGGAATGGCATGGAATGGCATGGAATGGCATGGAATGGCATGGAATGGCATGGAATGGCATGGAATGGCATGGAATGGCATGGAATGGCATGGAATGGCATGGAATGGCATGGAATGGCATGGAATGGCATGGAATGGCATGGAATGGCATGGAATGGCATGGAATGGCATGGAATGGCATGGAATGGCATGGAATGGCATGGAATGGCATGGAATGGCATGGAATGGCATGGAATGGCATGGAATGGCATGGAATGGCATGGAATGGCATGGAATGGCATGGAATGGCATGGAATGGCATGGAATGGCATGGAATGGCATGGAATGGCATGGAATGGCATGGAATGGCATGGAATGGGCATGGAATGGCATGGAATGGGCATGGAATGGCATGGAATGGCATGGAATGGCATGGAATGGCATGGAATGGCATGGAATGGCATGGAATGGCATGGAATGGCATGGAATGGCATGGAATGGCATGGAATGGCATGGAATGGCATGGAATGGCATGGAATGGCATGGAATGGCATGGAATGGCATGGAATGGCATGGAATGGCATGGAATGGCATGGAATGGCATGGAATGGCATGGAATGGCATGGAATGGCATGGAATGGCATGGAATGGCATGGAATGGCATGGAATGGCATGGAATGGCATGGAATGGCATGGAATGGCATGGAATGGCATGGAATGGCATGGAATGGCATGGAATGGCATGGAATGGCATGGAATGGCATGGAATGGCATGGAATGGCATGGAATGGCATGGAATGGCATGGAATGGCATGGAATGGCATGGAATGGCATGGAATGGCATGGAATGGCATGGAATGGCATGGAATGGCATGGAATGGCATGGAATGGCATGGAATGGCATGGAATGGCATGGAATGGCATGGAATGGCATGGAATGGCATGGAATGGCATGGAATGGCATGGAATGGCATGGAATGGCATGGAATGGCATGGAATGGCATGGAATGGCATGGAATGACATGGAATGGCATGGAATGGCATCGAATGGCATGGCACCGCATGGCATGGCATGGCACGGCATGGCACCGGCATGGCACGGCATGGCACCGGCATGGCACGGCATGGCACCGGCATGGCACGGCATGGCACCGGCATGGCACGGCATGGCACCGGCATGGCACCGGCATGGCACGGCATGGCACGGCATGGCACGGCATGGCACCGGCATGGCACGGCATGGCACCGGCATGGCACGGCATGGCACCGCATTGAGTGGCATGGAATGGCATGGAATGGCATGGACTGGCATGGACTGGCATGGACTGGCATGGAATGGCATGGAATGGCATGGAATGGCATGGACTGGCATGGACTGGCATGGACTGGCATGGAATGGCATGGAATGGCATGGAATGGCATGGAATGGCATGGAATGGCATGGAATGGCATGGAATGGCATGGAATGGCATGGAATGGCATGGAATGGCATGGAATGGCATGGAATGGCATGGAATGGCATGGAATGGCATGGAATGGCATGGAATGGCATGGAATGGCATGGAATGGCATGGAATGGCATGGAATGGCATGGAATGGCATGGAATGGCATGGAATGGCATGGAATGGCATGGAATGGCATGGAATGGCATGGAATGGCATGGAATGGCATGGAATGGCATGGAATGGCATGGAATGGCATGGAATGGCATGGAATGGCATGGAATGGCATGGAATGGCATGGAATGGCATGGAATGGCATGGAATGGCATGGAATGGCATGGAATGGCATGGAATGGCATGGAATGGCATGGAATGGCATGGAATGGCATGGAATGGCATGGAATGGCATGGAATGGCATGGAATGGCATGGAATGGCATGGAATGGCATGGAATGGCATGGAATGGCATGGAATGGCATGGAATGGCATGGAATGGCATGGAATGGCATGGAATGGCATGGAATGGCATGGAATGACATGGAATGGCATGGAATGGCATCGAATGGCATGGCACCGCATGGCATGGCATGGCACGGCATGGCACCGGTATGGCACGGCATGGCACCGGCATGGCACGGCATGGCACCGGCATGGCACGGCATGGCACCGGCATGGCACGGCATGGCACCGGCATGGCACGGCATGGCACCGGCATGGCACGGCATGGCACCGGCATGGCACGGCATGGCACCGGCATGGCACGGCATGGCACGGCATGGCACCGGCATGGCACGGCATGGCACCGGCATGGCACGGCATGGCACCGGCATGGCACGGCATGGCACCGGCATGGCACGGCATGGAATGGCATGGCACGGCATGGAATGGCATGGAATGGCATGGAATGGCATGGAATGGCATGGAATGGCATGGAATGGCATGGAATGGCATGGAATGGCATGGAATGGCATGGAATGGCATGGAATGGCATGGAATGGCATGGAATGACATGGAATGGCATGGAATGGCATCGAATGGCATGGCACCGCATGGCATGGCATGGCACGGCATGGCACCGGTATGGCACGGCATGGCACCGGCATGGCACGGCATGGCACCGGCATGGCACGGCATGGCACCGGCATGGCACGGCATGGCACCGGCATGGCACGGCATGGCACCGGCATGGCACGGCATGGCACCGGCATGGCACGGCATGGCACGGCATGGCACCGGCATGGCACGGCATGGCACCGGCATGGCACGGCATGGCACCGGCATGGCACGGCATGGCACCGGCATGGCACGGCATGGCACCGGCATGGCACGTCATGGCACCGGCATGGCACGGCATGGCACGGCATGGCACCGGCATGGCACCGGCACGGCACCGGCATGGCACCGGCACGGCATGGCACGGCACCGGCATGGCACCAGCACGGCATGGCACGGCATGGCACCGGCATGGCACGGCATGGCACCGGCATGGCACGGCATGGCACGGCATGGCACCGGCATGGCACCGGCACGGCACCGGCATGGCACCGGCACGGCATGGCACGGCACCGGCATGGCACCAGCACGGCATGGCACGGCATGGCACCGGCATGGCACGGCATGGCACCGGCATGGCACGGCATGGCACCGGCATGGCACGGCATGGCACGGCATGGCACCGGCATGGCACGGCATGGCACGGCATGGCACGGCATGGCACGGCATGGCACGGCATGGCACGGCATGGCACGGCATGGCACGGCATGGCACGGCATGGCACGGCATGGCACCGGCATGGCACGGCATGGCACCGGCATGGCACGGCATGGCACCGGCATGGCACGGCATGGCACCGGCATGGCACGGCATGGCACGGCATGGCACCGGCATGGCACGGCATGGCACCGGCATGGCACGGCATGGCACCGGCATGGCACGGCATGGCACCGGCATAGCACGGCATGGCACCGGCATGGCACGGCATGGCACCGGCATGGCACGGCATGGCACGGCATGGCACCGGCATGGCACGGCATGGCACCGGCATGGCACGGCATGGCACCGGCATGGCACGGCATGGCACCGGCATGGCACGGCATGGCACCGGCATGGCACGGCATGGCACCGGCATGGCACGGCATGGCACCGGCATGGCACGGCATGGCACCGGCATGGCACGGCATGGCACCGGCATGGCACGGCATGGCACCGGCATGGAATGGCATGGAATGGCATGGCACGGCATGGAATGGCATGGCACGGCATGGAATGGCATGGAATGGCATGGAATGGCATGGAATGGCATGGAATGGCATGGAATGGCATGGAATGGCATGGAATGGCATCGAATGGCATGGCACCGCATGGCATGGCATGGCACCGGCATGGCACGGCATGGCACCGGCATGGCACGGCATGGCACCGGCATGGCACGGCATGGCACCGGCATGGCACCGGCATGGCACGGCATGGCACCGGCATGGCACCGGCATGGCACGGCATGGCACCGGCATGGCACGGCATGGCACCGGCATGGCACGGCATGGCACCGGCATGGCACGGCATGGCACCGGCATGGCACGGCATGGCAACGGCATGGCACGGCATGGCACCGGCATGGCACGGCATGGCACCGGCATGGCACGGCATGGCACCGGCATGGCACGGCATGGCACCGGCATGGCACGGCATGGCACCGGCATGGCACGGCATGGCACCGGCATGGCACGGCATGGCACGGCATGGCACCGGCATGGCACGGCATGGCACCGGCATGGCACGGCATGGCACCGGCATGGCACGGCATGGCACGGCATGGCACGGCATGGCACCGGCATGGCACGGCATGGCACCGGCATGGCACGGCATGGCACGGCATGGCACCGGCATGGCACGGCATGGCACCGGCATGGCACGGCATGGCACCGGCATGGCACGGCATGGCACCGCATGGACTGGCATGGACTGGCATGGAATGGCATGGAATGGCATGGAATGGCATGGAATGGCATGGAATGCCATGGAATGGCATGGACTGGCATGGACTGGCATGGAATGGCATGGAATGGCATGGAATGGCATGGAATGGCATGGAATGGCATGGAATGGCATGGAATGGCATGGAATGGCATGGAATGGCATGGAATGGCACGGAATGGCATGGAATGGCATGGAATGGCATGGAATGGCATGGAATGGCATGGAATGGCATGGAATGGCATGGAATGGCATGGAATGGCATGGAATGGCATGGAATGGCATGGAATGGCATGGAATGGCATGGAATGGCATGGAATGGCATGGAATGGCATGGAATGGCATGGAATGGCATGGAATGGCATGGAATGGCATGGAATGGCATGGAATGGCATGGAATGGCATGGAATGGCATGGAATGGCATGGAATGGCATGGAATGGCATGGCACCGGCATGGCACGGCATGGCACCGGCATGGCACCGGCATGGCACCGGCATGGCACCGGCATGGCACGGCATGGCACCGGCATGGCACGGCATGGCACGGCATGGCACCGGCATGGCACCGGCATGGCACGGCATGGCACCGGCATGGCACCGGCATGGCACCGGCATGGCACGGCATGGCACCGGCATGGCACGGCATGGCACGGCATGGCACCGGCATGGCACGGCATGGCACGGCATGGCACCGGCATGGCACCGGCATGGCACGGCATGGCACCGGCATGGCACCGGCATGGCACCGGCATGGCACGGCATGGCACCGGCATGGCACGGCATGGCACGGCATGGCACCGGCATGGCACGGCATGGCACGGCATGGCACCGCATTGAGTGGCATGGAATGGCATGGAATGGCATGGAATGGCATGGAATGGCATGGAATGGCATGGAATGGCATGGAATGGCATGGAATGGCATGGAATGGCATGGAATGGCATGGAATGGCATGGAATGGCATGGAATGGCATGGAATGGCATGGAATGACATGGAATGGCATGGAATGACATGGAATGGCATGGAATGACATGGAATGGCATGGAATGACATGGAATGGCATGGAATGACATGGAATGGCATGGAATGGCATGGCACCGCATGGCACGGCATGGCACGGCATGGCACGACATGGCACCGGCATGGCACGGCATGGCACGGCATGGCACCGGCATGGCACGGCATGGCACCGGCATGGCACGGCATGGCACCGGCATGGCACGGCATGGCACCGGCATGGAACGGCATGGCACCGGCATGGCACGGCATGGCACGGCATTGAATGGCATGGAATGGCATGGAATGGCATGGAATGGCATGGAATGGCATGGAATGGCATGGAATGGCATGGAATGGCATGGAATGACATGGAATGGCATGGAATGGCATGGAATGGCATGGAATGGCATGGAATGGCATGGAATGGCATGGAATGGCATGGCACCGCATGGCACGGCATGGCACGGCATGGCACGGCGTGGCACGGCATGGCACGGCATGGCACCGGCATGGCACGGCATGGCACCGGCATGGCACGGCATGGCACGGCATGGCACGGCATAGCACGGCATGGCACCGGCATGGCACGGCATGGCACCGGCATGGCACGGCATGGCACCGGCATGGCATGGAATGGCATGGAATGGCATGGAATGGCATGGAATGGCATGGAATGGCATGGAATGGCATGGAATGGCATGGAATGGCATGGAATGGCATGGAATGGCATGGAATGGCATGGAATGGCATGGAATGGCATGGAATGGCATGGAATGGCATGGAATGGCATGGAATGGCATGGAATGGCATGGAATGGCATGGAATGGCATGGAATGGCATGGAATGGCATGGAATGGCATGGAATGGCATGGAATGGCATGGAATGGCATGGAATGGCATGGAATGGCATGGAATGGCATGGAATGGCATGGAATGGCATGGAATGGCATGGAATGGCATGGAATGGCATGGAATGGCATGGAATGGCATGGCACCGCATGGCACGGCATGGCACCGCATGGCACGGCATGGCACGGCATGGCACCGGCATGGCACGGCATGGCACCGGCATGGCACGGCATGGCACCGGCATGGCACGGCATGGCACCGGCATGGCACGGCATGGCACGGCATTGAATGGCATGGAATTGCATTGAATGGCACGGAATGGCACGGCATGGCACGGCATGGCACCGCATTGAGTGGCATGGAATGGCATGGAATGGCATGGACTGGCATGGACTGGCATGGAATGGCATGGAATGGCATGGCCCGGCATGGCACGGCATGGCACGGCATGGCACCGGCATGGCACGGCATGGCACCGGCATGGCACGGCATGGCACCGGCATGGCATGGCATGGCACCGGCATGGCACGGCATGGCACCGGCATGGCACGGCATGGCACCGGCATGGCACGGCATCGAATGGCATGGAATGGCATGGAATGGCATGGAATGGCATGGAATGGCATGGAATGGCATGGAATGGCATGGAATGGCATGGAATGGCATGGAATGGCATGGAATGGCATGGCACCGCATGGCACGGCATGGAATGGCATGGCACCGCATGGAATGGCATGGCACCGCATGGAATGGCATGGCACCGCATGGAATGGCATGGCACCGCATGGCACGGCATGGAATGGCATGGCACCGCATGGAATGGCATGGAATGGCATGGCACCGGCATGGAATGGCATGGCACCGGCATGGCACGGCATGGCACCGCATGGCACCGGCATGGCACCGGCATGGCACCGGCATGGCACGGCATGGCACCGGCATGGCACGGCATGGCACCGGCATGGCACCGGCATGGCACCGGCATGGCACGGCATGGCACCGGCATGGCACGGCATGGCACCGGCATGGCACGGCATGGCACCGGCATGGCACGGCATGGCACCGGCATGGCACGGCATGGCACCGGCATGGCACGGCATGGCACCGGCATGGCACGGCATGGCACCGGCATGGCACGGCATGGCACCGGCATGGCACGGCATGGCACCGGCATGGCACGGCATGGCACCGGCATGGCACGGCATGGCACCGGCATGGCACGGCATGGCACCGGCATGGCACGGCATGGCACCGGCATGGCACGGCATGGCACCGGCATGGCACGGCATGGCACCGGCATGGCACGGCATGGCACCGGCATGGCACGGCATGGCACCGGCATGGCACGGCATGGCACCGGCATGGCACGGCATGGCACCGGCATGGCACGGCATGGCACCGGCATGGCACGGCATGGCACCGGCATGGCACGGCATGGCACCGGCATGGCACGGCATGGCACCGGCATGGCACGGCATGGCACGGCATGGCACCGGCATGGCACGGCATGGAATGGCATGGAATGGCATGGAATGGCATGGAATGGCATGGAATGGCATGGAATGGCATGGAATGGCATGGAATGGCATGGAATGGCATGGAATGGCATGGAATGGCATGGAATGGCATGGAATGGCATGGAATGGCATGGAATGGCATGGAATGGCATGGAATGACATGGAATGGCATGGAATGACATGGAATGGCATGGAATGACATGGAATGGCATGGAATGGCATGGCACCGCATGGCACGGCATGGCACGGCATGGCACGACATGGCACCGGCATGGCACGGCATGGCACCGGCATGGCACGGCATGGCACGGCATGGCACCGGCATGGCACGGCATGGCACCGGCATGGCACGGCATGGCACCGGCATGGCACGGCATGGCACCGGCATGGCACGGCATGGCACCGGCATGGCACGGCATGGCACGGCATGGCACGGCATGGAATGGCATGGAATGGCATGGAATGGCATGGAATGGCATGGAATGGCATGGAATGGCATGGAATGGCATGGAATGGCATGGAATGGCATGGAATGGCATGGAATGGCATGGAATGGCATGGCACCGCATGGCACGGCATGGCACGGCATGGCACCGCATGGCACGGCATGGCACGGCATGGCACCGGCATGGCACGGCATGGCACCGGCATGGCACGGCATGGAATGGCATGGAATGGCATGGAATGGCATGGAATGGCATGGAATGGCATGGAATGGCATGGAATGGCATGGAATGGCATGGAATGGCATGGAATGGCATGGAATGGCATGGAATGGCATGGAATGGCATGGAATGGCATGGAATGGCATGGAATGGCATGGAATGGCATGGAATGGCATGGAATGGCATGGAATGGCATGGAATGGCATGGAATGGCATGGAATGGCATGGAATGGCATGGAATGGCATGGAATGGCATGGAATGGCATGGAATGGCATGGAATGGCATGGAATGGCATGGAATGGCATGGAATGGCATGGAATGGCATGGAATGGCATGGAATGGCATGGAATGGCATGGAATGGCATGGAATGGCACGGAATGGCACGGAATGGCATGGAATGGCACGGAATGGCATGGAATGGCACGGAATGGCATGGAATGGCATGGAATGGCATGGAATGGCATGGAATGGCATGGAATGGCATGGAATGGCATGGAATGGCATGGAATGGCATGGAATGGCATGGAATGGCATGGAATGGCATGGAATGGCATGGAATGGCATGGAATGGCATGGAATGGCATGGAATGGCATGGAATGGCATGGAATGGCATGGAATGGCATGGAATGGCATGGAATGGCATGGAATGGCATGGAATGGCATGGAATGGCATGGAATGGCATGGAATGGCATGGAATGGCATGGAATGGCATGGAATGGCATGGAATGGCATGGAATGGCATGGAATGGCATGGAATGGCATGGAATGGCATGGAATGGCATGGAATGGCATGGAATGGCATGGAATGGCATGGAATGGCATGGAATGGCATGGAATGGCATGGAATGGCATGGAATGGCATGGAATGGCATGGAATGGCATGGAATGGCATGGAATGGTATGGAATGGCATGGAATGGCATGGAATGGCATGGAATGACATGGAATGGCATGGCACCGCATGGCACGGCATGGCACCGCATGGCACGGCATGGCACGGCATGGCACGGCATGGCACGGCATGGCACCGGCATGGCACGGCATGGCACCGGCATGGCACGGCATGGCACCGGCATGGCACTGCATGGCACCGGCATGGCACGGCATGGCACCGGCATGGCACGGCATGGCACCGGCATGGCACGGCATGGCACCGGCATGGCACGGCATGGCACCGGCATGGCACGGCATGGCACGGCATGGCACCGGCATGGCACGGCATGGCACCGGCATGGCACGGCATGGCACCGGCATGGCACGGCATGGCACCGGCATGGCACGGCATGGCACCGGCATGGCACGGCATGGCACCGGCATGGCACGGCATGGCACCGGCATGGCACGGCATGGCACCGGCATGGCACGGCATGGCACCGGCATGGCACGGCATGGCACGGCATGGCACCGCATTGAGTGGCATGGAATGGCATGGAATGGCATGGAATGGCATGGAATGGCATGGAATGGCATGGAATGGCATGGAATGGCATGGAATGGCATGGAATGGCATGGAATGGCATGGAATGGCATGGAACGGCATGGAGTGGCATGGAATGGCATGGAATGGCATGGAATGGCATGGAATGGCATGGAATGGCATGGAATGGCATGGAATGGCATGGAATGGCATGGAATGGCATGGAATGGCATGGAATGGCATGGCACCGGCATGGCACGGCATGGCACCGGCATGGCACCGGCATGGCACCGGCATGGCACCGGCATGGCACGGCATGGCACCGGCATGGCACGGCATGGCACGGCATGGCACCGGCATGGCACCGGCATGGCACGGCATGGCACCGGCATGGCACCGGCATGGCACCGGCATGGCACGGCATGGCACCGGCATGGCACCGGCATGGCACCGGCATGGCACGGCATGGCACCGGCATGGCACGGCATGGCACGGCATGGCACCGGCACCGCATTGAGTGGCATGGAATGGCACCGCATTGAGTGGCATGGAATGGCATGGAATGGCATGGAATGGCATGGAATGGCATGGAATGGCATGGAATGGCATGGAATGGCATGGAATGGCATGGAATGGCATGGAATGGCATGGAATGGCATGGAATGGCATGGAATGGCATGGAATGGCATGGAATGGCATGGAATGGCATGGAATGGCATGGAATGGCATGGAATGGCATGGAATGGCATGGAATGGCATGGAATGGCATGGAATGGCATGGAATGGCATGGAATGGCATGGAATGGCATGGAATGGCATGGAATGGCATGGAATGGCATGGAATGGCATGGAATGGGCATGGAATGGCATGGAATGGCATGGAATGGCATGGAATGGCATGGAATGGCATGGAATGGCATGGAATGGCATGGAATGGCATGGAATGGCATGGAATGGCATGGAATGGCATGGAATGGCATGGAATGGCATGGAATGGCATGGAATGGCATGGAATGGCATGGAATGGCATGGAATGGCATGGAATGGCATGGAATGGCATGGAATGGCATGGAATGGCATGGAATGGCATGGAATGGCATGGAATGGCATGGAATGGCATGGAATGGCATGGAATGGCATGGAATGGCATGGAATGGCATGGAATGGCATGGAATGGCATGGAATGGCATGGAATGGCATGGAATGGCATGGAATGGCATGGAATGGCATGGAATGGCATGGAATGGCATGGAATGGCATGGAATGGCATGGAATGGCATGGAATGGCATGGAATGACATGGAATGGCATGGAATGGCATCGAATGGCATGGCACCGCATGGCATGGCATGGCACGGCATGGCACCGGCATGGCACGGCATGGCACCGGCATGGCACGGCATGGCACCGGCATGGCACGGCATGGCACCGGCATGGCACGGCATGGCACCGGCATGGCACGGCATGGCACCGGCATGGCACCGGCATGGCACGGCATGGCACGGCATGGCACGGCATGGCACCGGCATGGCACGGCATGGCACCGGCATGGCACGGCATGGCACCGCATTGAGTGGCATGGAATGGCATGGAATGGCATGGACTGGCATGGACTGGCATGGACTGGCATGGAATGGCATGGAATGGCATGGAATGGCATGGACTGGCATGGACTGGCATGGACTGGCATGGAATGGCATGGAATGGCATGGAATGGCATGGAATGGCATGGAATGGCATGGAATGGCATGGAATGGCATGGAATGGCATGGAATGGCATGGAATGGCATGGAATGGCATGGAATGGCATGGAATGGCATGGAATGGCATGGAATGGCATGGAATGGCATGGAATGGCATGGAATGGCATGGAATGGCATGGAATGGCATGGAATGGCATGGAATGGCATGGAATGGCATGGAATGGCATGGAATGGCATGGAATGGCATGGAATGGCATGGAATGGCATGGAATGGCATGGAATGGCATGGAATGGCATGGAATGGCATGGAATGGCATGGAATGGCATGGAATGGCATGGAATGGCATGGAATGGCATGGAATGGCATGGAATGGCATGGAATGGCATGGAATGGCATGGAATGGCATGGAATGGCATGGAATGGCATGGAATGGCATGGAATGGCATGGAATGGCATGGAATGGCATGGAATGGCATGGAATGGCATGGAATGGCATGGAATGGCATGGAATGGCATGGAATGGCATGGAATGACATGGAATGGCATGGAATGGCATCGAATGGCATGGCACCGCATGGCATGGCATGGCACGGCATGGCACCGGTATGGCACGGCATGGCACCGGCATGGCACGGCATGGCACCGGCATGGCACGGCATGGCACCGGCATGGCACGGCATGGCACCGGCATGGCACGGCATGGCACCGGCATGGCACGGCATGGCACCGGCATGGCACGGCATGGCACGGCATGGCACCGGCATGGCACGGCATGGCACCGGCATGGCACGGCATGGCACCGGCATGGCACGGCATGGCACGGCATGGCACCGGCATGGCACGGCATGGCACCGGCATGGCACGGCATGGCACCGGCATGGCACGGCATGGCACCGGCATGGCACGGCATGGCACCGGCATGGAACGGCATGGCACCGGCATGGCACGGCATGGCACCGCATTGAGTGGCATGGCACCGGCATGGCACGGCATGGCACCGCATTGAGTGGCATGGAATGGCATGGAATGGCATGGAATGGCATGGACTGGCATGGACTGGCATGGAATGGCATGGAATGGCATGGAATGGCATGGAATGGCATGGAATGGCATGGAATGGCATGGAATGGCATGGAATGGCATGGAATGGCATGGAATGGCATGGAATGGCATGGAATGGCATGGAATGGCATGGAATGGCATGGAATGGCATGGAATGGCATGGAATGGCATGGAATGGCATGGAATGGCATGGAATGGCATGGAATGGCATGGAATGGCATGGAATGGCATGGAATGGCATGGAATGGCATGGAATGGCATGGAATGGCATGGAATGGCATGGAATGGCATGGAATGGCATGGAATGGCATGGAATGGCATGGAATGGCATGGAATGGCATGGAATGGCATGGAATTGCATGGAATGGCATGGAATGGCATGGAATGGCATGGAATGGCATGGAATGACATGGAATGGCATGGAATGGCATGGAATGGCATGGAATGGCATGGAATGGCATGGAATGGCATGGAATGGCATGGATTGGCATGGAATGGCATGGAATGGCATGGAATGGCATGGAATGGCATGGAATGGCATGGAATGGCATGGAATGGCATGGAATGGCATGGAATGACATGGAATGACATGGAATGGCATGGAATGGCATCGAATGGCATGGCACCGCATGGCACGGCATGGCACGGCATGGCACGGCATGGCACCGGCATGGCACGGCATGGCACCGGCATGGCACGGCATGGCACGGCATGGCACCGGCATGGCACGGCATGGCACGGCATGGCACCGGCATGGCACGGCATGGCACGGCATGGCACGGCATGGCACGGCATGGCACCGGCATGGCACGGCATGGCACGGCATGGCACCGGCATGGCACGGCATGGCACCGGCATGGCACGGCATGGCACCGGCATGGCACGGCATGGCACCGGCATGGCACGGCATGGCACCGGCATGGCACGGCATGGCACCGGCATGGCACGGCATGGCACGGCATGGCACCGGCATGGCACGGCATGGCACCGGCATGGCACGGCATGGCACCGGCATGGCACGGCATGGCACCGGCATGGCACGGCATGGCACGGCATGGCACCGGCATGGCACGGCATGGCACCGGCATGGCACGGCATGGCACCGGCATGGCACGGCATGGCACCGGCATGGCACGGCATGGCACCGGCATGGCACGGCATGGCACCGGCATGGCACGGCATGGCACCGGCATGGCACGGCATGGCACCGGCATGGCACGGCATGGCACCGGCATGGCACGGCATGGCACGGCATGGCACCGCATTGAGTGGCATGGAATGGCATGGAATGGCATGGAATGGCATGGAATGGCATGGAATGGCATGGAATGGCATGGAATGGCATGGAATGGCATGGAATGGCATGGAATGGCATGGAATGGCATGGAATGGCATGGAATGGCATGGAATGGCATGGAATGGCATGGAATGGCATGGAGTGGCATGGAATGGCATGGAATGGCATGGAATGGCATGGAATGGCATGGAATGGCATGGAATGGCATGGAATGGCATGGAATGGCATGGAATGGCATGGAATGGCATGGAATGGCATGGAATGGCATGGAATGGCATGGAATGGCATGGAATGGCATGGAATGGCATGGAATGGCATGGAATGGCATGGAATGGCATGGAATGGCATGGAATGGCATGGAATGGCATGGAATGGCATGGAATGGCATGGAATGGCATGGAATGGCATGGAATGGCATGGAATGGCATGGAATGGCATGGAATGGCATGGAATGGCATGGAATGGCATGGAATGGCATGGAATGGCATGGAATGGCATGGAATGGCATGGAATGGCATGGAATGGCATGGAATGGCATGGAATGGCATGGAATGGCATGGAATGGCATGGAATGGCATGGAATGGCATGGAATGGCATGGAATGGCATGGAATGGCATGGAATGGCATGGAATGGCATGGAATGGCATGGAATGGGCATGGAATGGCATGGAATGGCATGGAATGGCATGGAATGGCATGGAATGGCATGGAATGGCATGGAATGGCATGGAATGGCATGGAATGGCATGGAATGGCATGGAATGGCATGGAATGGCATGGAATGGCATGGAATGGCATGGAATGGCATGGAATGGCATGGAATGGCATGGAATGGCATGGAATGGCATGGAATGGCATGGAATGGCATGGAATGGCATGGAATGGCATGGAATGGCATGGAATGGCATGGAATGGCATGGAATGGCATGGAATGGCATGGAATGGCATGGAATGGCATGGAATGGCATGGAATGGCATGGAATGGCATGGAATGGCATGGAATGGCATGGAATGGCATGGAATGGCATGGAATGGCATGGAATGGCATGGAATGGCATGGAATGGCATGGAATGGCATGGAATGGCATGGAATGGCATGGAATGACATGGAATGGCATGGAATGGCATCGAATGGCATGGCACCGCATGGCATGGCATGGCACGGCATGGCACCGGCATGGCACGGCATGGCACCGGCATGGCACGGCATGGCACCGGCATGGCACGGCATGGCACCGGCATGGCACGGCATGGCACCGGCATGGCACCGGCATGGCACGGCATGGCACGGCATGGCACGGCATGGCACCGGCATGGCACGGCATGGCACCGGCATGGCACGGCATGGCACCGCATTGAGTGGCATGGAATGGCATGGAATGGCATGGACTGGCATGGACTGGCATGGACTGGCATGGAATGGCATGGAATGGCATGGAATGGCATGGACTGGCATGGACTGGCATGGACTGGCATGGAATGGCATGGAATGGCATGGAATGGCATGGAATGGCATGGAATGGCATGGAATGGCATGGAATGGCATGGAATGGCATGGAATGGCATGGAATGGCATGGAATGGCATGGAATGGCATGGAATGGCATGGAATGGCATGGAATGGCATGGAATGGCATGGAATGGCATGGAATGGCATGGAATGGCATGGAATGGCATGGAATGGCATGGAATGGCATGGAATGGCATGGAATGGCATGGAATGGCATGGAATGGCATGGAATGGCATGGAATGGCATGGAATGGCATGGAATGGCATGGAATGGCATGGAATGGCATGGAATGGCATGGAATGGCATGGAATGGCATGGAATGGCATGGAATGGCATGGAATGGCATGGAATGGCATGGAATGGCATGGAATGGCATGGAATGGCATGGAATGGCATGGAATGGCATGGAATGGCATGGAATGGCATGGAATGGCATGGAATGACATGGAATGGCATGGAATGGCATCGAATGGCATGGCACCGCATGGCATGGCATGGCACGGCATGGCACCGGTATGGCACGGCATGGCACCGGCATGGCACGGCATGGCACCGGCATGGCACGGCATGGCACCGGCATGGCACGGCATGGCACCGGCATGGCACGGCATGGCACCGGCATGGCACGGCATGGCACCGGCATGGCACGGCATGGCACGGCATGGCACCGGCATGGCACGGCATGGCACCGGCATGGCACGGCATGGCACCGGCATGGCACGGCATGGCACCGGCATGGCACGGCATGGAATGGCATGGCACGGCATGGAATGGCATGGAATGGCATGGAATGGCATGGAATGGCATGGAATGGCATGGAATGGCATGGAATGGCATGGAATGGCATGGAATGGCATGGAATGGCATGGAATGGCATGGAATGGCATGGAATGACATGGAATGGCATGGAATGGCATCGAATGGCATGGCACCGCATGGCATGGCATGGCACGGCATGGCACCGGTATGGCACGGCATGGCACCGGCATGGCACGGCATGGCACCGGCATGGCACGGCATGGCACCGGCATGGCACGGCATGGCACCGGCATGGCACGGCATGGCACCGGCATGGCACGGCATGGCACCGGCATGGCACGGCATGGCACGGCATGGCACCGGCATGGCACGGCATGGCACCGGCATGGCACGGCATGGCACCGGCATGGCACGGCATGGCACCGGCATGGCACGGCATGGCACCGGCATGGCACGTCATGGCACCGGCATGGCACGGCATGGCACGGCATGGCACCGGCATGGCACCGGCACGGCACCGGCATGGCACCGGCACGGCATGGCACGGCACCGGCATGGCACCAGCACGGCATGGCACGGCATGGCACCGGCATGGCACGGCATGGCACCGGCATGGCACGGCATGGCACCGGCATGGCACGGCATGGCACGGCATGGCACCGGCATGGCACGGCATGGCACGGCATGGCACGGCATGGCACGGCATGGCACCGGCATGGCACGGCATGGCACGGCATGGCACCGGCATGGCACGGCATGGCACCGGCATGGCACGGCATGGCACCGGCATGGCACGGCATGGCACCGGCATGGCACGGCATGGCACCGGCATAGCACGGCATGGCACCGGCATGGCACGGCATGGCACCGGCATGGCACGGCATGGCACGGCATGGCACCGGCATGGCACGGCATGGCACCGGCATGGCACGGCATGGCACCGGCATGGCACGGCATGGCACCGGCATGGCACGGCATGGCACCGGCATGGCACGGCATGGCACCGGCATGGCACGGCATGGCACCGGCATGGCACGGCATGGCACCGGCATGGCACGGCATGGCACCGGCATGGCACGGCATGGCACCGGCATGGCACGGCATGGCACCGGCATGGCACGGCATGGCACCGGCATGGAATGGCATGGAATGGCATGGCACGGCATGGAATGGCATGGCACGGCATGGAATGGCATGGAATGGCATGGAATGGCATGGAATGGCATGGAATGGCATGGAATGGCATGGAATGGCATGGAATGGCATGGAATGGCATCGAATGGCATGGCACCGCATGGCATGGCATGGCACCGGCATGGCACGGCATGGCACCGGCATGGCACGGCATGGCACCGGCATGGCACGGCATGGCACCGGCATGGCACCGGCATGGCACGGCATGGCACCGGCATGGCACCGGCATGGCACGGCATGGCACCGGCATGGCACGGCATGGCACCGGCATGGCACGGCATGGCACCGGCATGGCACGGCATGGCACCGGCATGGCACGGCATGGCAACGGCATGGCACGGCATGGCACCGGCATGGCACGGCATGGCACCGGCATGGCACGGCATGGCACCGGCATGGCACGGCATGGCACCGGCATGGCACGGCATGGCACCGGCATGGCACGGCATGGCACCGGCATGGCACGGCATGGCACGGCATGGCACCGGCATGGCACGGCATGGCACCGGCATGGCACGGCATGGCACCGGCATGGCACGGCATGGCACGGCATGGCACGGCATGGCACCGGCATGGCACGGCATGGCACCGGCATGGCACGGCATGGCACCGGCATGGCACGGCATGGCACCGGCATGGCACGGCATGGCACCGCATTGAGTGGCATGGCACGGCATGGCACCGCATTGAGTGGCATGGAATGGCATGGAATGGCATGGAATGGCATGGAATGGCATGGACTGGCATGGACTGGCATGGAATGGCATGGAATGGCATGGAATGGCATGGAATGGCATGGAATGGCATGGAATGGCATGGAATGGCATGGAATGGCATGGAATGGCATGGAATGGCACGGAATGGCATGGAATGGCATGGAATGGCATGGAATGGCATGGAATGGCATGGAATGGCATGGAATGGCATGGAATGGCATGGAATGGCATGGAATGGCATGGAATGGCATGGAATGGCATGGAATGGCATGGAATGGCATGGAATGGCATGGAATGGCATGGAATGGCATGGAATGGCATGGAATGGCATGGAATGGCATGGAATGGCATGGAATGGCATGGAATGGCATGGAATGGCATGGAATGGCATGGAATGGCATGGAATGGCATGGCACCGGCATGGCACGGCATGGCACCGGCATGGCACCGGCATGGCACCGGCATGGCACCGGCATGGCACGGCATGGCACCGGCATGGCACGGCATGGCACGGCATGGCACCGGCATGGCACCGGCATGGCACGGCATGGCACCGGCATGGCACCGGCATGGCACCGGCATGGCACGGCATGGCACCGGCATGGCACGGCATGGCACGGCATGGCACCGGCATGGCACGGCATGGCACGGCATGGCACCGGCATGGCACCGGCATGGCACGGCATGGCACCGGCATGGCACCGGCATGGCACCGGCATGGCACGGCATGGCACCGGCATGGCACGGCATGGCACGGCATGGCACCGGCATGGCACGGCATGGCACGGCATGGCACCGCATTGAGTGGCATGGAATGGCATGGAATGGCATGGAATGGCATGGAATGGCATGGAATGGCATGGAATGGCATGGAATGGCATGGAATGGCATGGAATGGCATGGAATGGCATGGAATGGCATGGAATGGCATGGAATGGCATGGAATGGCATGGAATGACATGGAATGGCATGGAATGACATGGAATGGCATGGAATGACATGGAATGGCATGGAATGACATGGAATGGCATGGAATGACATGGAATGGCATGGAATGGCATGGCACCGCATGGCACGGCATGGCACGGCATGGCACGACATGGCACCGGCATGGCACGGCATGGCACCGGCATGGCACGGCATGGCACCGGCATGGCACGGCATGGCACCGGCATGGCACGGCATGGCACCGGCATGGAACGGCATGGCACCGGCATGGCACGGCATGGCACGGCATTGAATGGCATGGAATGGCATGGAATGGCATGGAATGGCATGGAATGGCATGGAATGGCATGGAATGGCATGGAATGGCATGGAATGACATGGAATGGCATGGAATGGCATGGAATGGCATGGAATGGCATGGAATGGCATGGAATGGCATGGAATGGCATGGCACCGCATGGCACGGCATGGCACGGCATGGCACGGCGTGGCACGGCATGGCACGGCATGGCACCGGCATGGCACGGCATGGCACCGGCATGGCACGGCATGGCACGGCATGGCACGGCATAGCACGGCATGGCACCGGCATGGCACGGCATGGCACCGGCATGGCACGGCATGGCACCGGCATGGCATGGAATGGCATGGAATGGCATGGAATGGCATGGAATGGCATGGAATGGCATGGAATGGCATGGAATGGCATGGAATGGCATGGAATGGCATGGAATGGCATGGAATGGCATGGAATGGCATGGAATGGCATGGAATGGCATGGAATGGCATGGAATGGCATGGAATGGCATGGAATGGCATGGAATGGCATGGAATGGCATGGAATGGCATGGAATGGCATGGAATGGCATGGAATGGCATGGAATGGCATGGAATGGCATGGAATGGCATGGAATGGCATGGAATGGCATGGAATGACATGGAATGGCATGGAATGGCATCGAATGGCATGGCACCGCATGGCATGGCATGGCACGGCATGGCACCGGTATGGCACGGCATGGCACCGGCATGGCACGGCATGGCACCGGCATGGCACGGCATGGCACCGGCATGGCACGGCATGGCACCGGCATGGCACGGCATGGCACCGGCATGGCACGGCATGGCACCGGCATGGCACGGCATGGCACGGCATGGCACCGGCATGGCACGGCATGGCACCGGCATGGCACGGCATGGCACCGGCATGGCACGGCATGGCACCGGCATGGCACGGCATGGAATGGCATGGCACGGCATGGAATGGCATGGAATGGCATGGAATGGCATGGAATGGCATGGAATGGCATGGAATGGCATGGAATGGCATGGAATGGCATGGAATGGCATGGAATGGCATGGAATGGCATGGAATGGCATGGAATGACATGGAATGGCATGGAATGGCATCGAATGGCATGGCACCGCATGGCATGGCATGGCACGGCATGGCACCGGTATGGCACGGCATGGCACCGGCATGGCACGGCATGGCACCGGCATGGCACGGCATGGCACCGGCATGGCACGGCATGGCACCGGCATGGCACGGCATGGCACCGGCATGGCACGGCATGGCACCGGCATGGCACGGCATGGCACGGCATGGCACCGGCATGGCACGGCATGGCACCGGCATGGCACGGCATGGCACCGGCATGGCACGGCATGGCACCGGCATGGCACGGCATGGCACCGGCATGGCACGTCATGGCACCGGCATGGCACGGCATGGCACGGCATGGCACCGGCATGGCACCGGCACGGCACCGGCATGGCACCGGCACGGCATGGCACGGCACCGGCATGGCACCAGCACGGCATGGCACGGCATGGCACCGGCATGGCACGGCATGGCACCGGCATGGCACGGCATGGCACCGGCATGGCACGGCATGGCACGGCATGGCACCGGCATGGCACGGCATGGCACGGCATGGCACGGCATGGCACGGCATGGCACGGCATGGCACGGCATGGCACGGCATGGCACGGCATGGCACGGCATGGCACGGCATGGCACGGCATGGCACGGCATGGCACCGGCATGGCACGGCATGGCACCGGCATGGCACGGCATGGCACCGGCATGGCACGGCATGGCACCGGCATGGCACGGCATGGCACGGCATGGCACCGGCATGGCACGGCATGGCACCGGCATGGCACGGCATGGCACCGGCATGGCACGGCATGGCACCGGCATGGCACGGCATGGCACCGGCATAGCACGGCATGGCACCGGCATGGCACGGCATGGCACCGGCATGGCACGGCATGGCACGGCATGGCACCGGCATGGCACGGCATGGCACCGGCATGGCACGGCATGGCACCGGCATGGCACGGCATGGCACCGGCATGGCACGGCATGGCACCGGCATGGCACGGCATGGCACCGGCATGGCACGGCATGGCACCGGCATGGCACGGCATGGCACGGCATGGCACCGGCATGGCACGGCATGGCACCGGCATGGCACGGCATGGCACCGGCATGGCACGGCATGGCACCGGCATGGCACGGCATGGCACCGGCATGGCACGGCATGGCACCGGCATGGAATGGCATGGAATGGCATGGCACGGCATGGAATGGCATGGCACGGCATGGAATGGCATGGAATGGCATGGAATGGCATGGAATGGCATGGAATGGCATGGAATGGCATGGAATGGCATGGAATGGCATCGAATGGCATGGCACCGCATGGCATGGCATGGCACCGGCATGGCACGGCATGGCACCGGCATGGCACGGCATGGCACCGGCATGGCACGGCATGGCACCGGCATGGCACCGGCATGGCACGGCATGGCACCGGCATGGCACCGGCATGGCACGGCATGGCACCGGCATGGCACGGCATGGCACCGGCATGGCACGGCATGGCACCGGCATGGCACGGCATGGCACCGGCATGGCACGGCATGGCACCGGCATGGCACGGCATGGCAACGGCATGGCACGGCATGGCACCGGCATGGCACGGCATGGCACCGGCATGGCACGGCATGGCACCGGCATGGCACGGCATGGCACCGGCATGGCACGGCATGGCACCGGCATGGCACGGCATGGCACCGGCATGGCACGGCATGGCACGGCATGGCACCGGCATGGCACGGCATGGCACCGGCATGGCACGGCATGGCACCGGCATGGCACGGCATGGCACGGCATGGCACGGCATGGCACCGGCATGGCACGGCATGGCACCGGCATGGCACGGCATGGCACCGGCATGGCACGGCATGGCACCGGCATGGCACGGCATGGCACCGCATTGAGTGGCATGGCACGGCATGGCACCGCATTGAGTGGCATGGAATGGCATGGAATGGCATGGAATGGCATGGAATGGCATGGACTGGCATGGACTGGCATGGAATGGCATGGAATGGCATGGAATGGCATGGAATGGCATGGAATGGCATGGAATGGCATGGAATGGCATGGAATGGCATGGAATGGCATGGAATGGCACGGAATGGCATGGAATGGCATGGAATGGCATGGAATGGCATGGAATGGCATGGAATGGCATGGAATGGCATGGAATGGCATGGAATGGCATGGAATGGCATGGAATGGCATGGAATGGCATGGAATGGCATGGAATGGCATGGAATGGCATGGAATGGCATGGAATGGCATGGAATGGCATGGAATGGCATGGAATGGCATGGAATGGCATGGAATGGCATGGAATGGCATGGAATGGCATGGAATGGCATGGAATGGCATGGAATGGCATGGCACCGGCATGGCACGGCATGGCACCGGCATGGCACCGGCATGGCACCGGCATGGCACCGGCATGGCACGGCATGGCACCGGCATGGCACGGCATGGCACGGCATGGCACCGGCATGGCACCGGCATGGCACGGCATGGCACCGGCATGGCACCGGCATGGCACCGGCATGGCACGGCATGGCACCGGCATGGCACGGCATGGCACGGCATGGCACCGGCATGGCACGGCATGGCACGGCATGGCACCGGCATGGCACCGGCATGGCACGGCATGGCACCGGCATGGCACCGGCATGGCACCGGCATGGCACGGCATGGCACCGGCATGGCACGGCATGGCACGGCATGGCACCGGCATGGCACGGCATGGCACGGCATGGCACCGCATTGAGTGGCATGGAATGGCATGGAATGGCATGGAATGGCATGGAATGGCATGGAATGGCATGGAATGGCATGGAATGGCATGGAATGGCATGGAATGGCATGGAATGGCATGGAATGGCATGGAATGGCATGGAATGGCATGGAATGGCATGGAATGACATGGAATGGCATGGAATGACATGGAATGGCATGGAATGACATGGAATGGCATGGAATGACATGGAATGGCATGGAATGACATGGAATGGCATGGAATGACATGGAATGGCATGGAATGGCATGGCACCGCATGGCACGGCATGGCACGGCATGGCACGACATGGCACCGGCATGGCACGGCATGGCACCGGCATGGCACGGCATGGCACCGGCATGGCACGGCATGGCACCGGCATGGCACGGCATGGCACCGGCATGGAACGGCATGGCACCGGCATGGCACGGCATGGCACGGCATTGAATGGCATGGAATGGCATGGAATGGCATGGAATGGCATGGAATGGCATGGAATGGCATGGAATGGCATGGAATGGCATGGAATGGCATGGAATGGCATGGAATGGCATGGAATGGCATGGAATGGCATGGAATGGCATGGAATGGCATGGAATGGCATGGAATGGCATGGAATGGCATGGAATGGCATGGAATGGCATGGAATGGCATGGAATGGCATGGAATGGCATGGAATGGCATGGAATGGCATGGCACCGCATGGCACGGCATGGCACCGCATGGCACGGCATGGCACGGCATGGCACCGGCATGGCACGGCATGGCACCGGCATGGCACGGCATGGCACCGGCATGGCACGGCATGGCACCGGCATGGCACGGCATGGCACGGCATTGAATGGCATGGAATTGCATTGAATGGCACGGAATGGCACGGCATGGCACGGCATGGCACCGCATTGAGTGGCATGGAATGGCATGGAATGGCATGGACTGGCATGGACTGGCATGGAATGGCATGGAATGGCATGGCCCGGCATGGCACGGCATGGCACGGCATGGCACCGGCATGGCACGGCATGGCACCGGCATGGCACGGCATGGCACCGGCATGGCATGGCATGGCACCGGCATGGCACGGCATGGCACCGGCATGGCACGGCATGGCACCGGCATGGCACGGCATCGAATGGCATGGAATGGCATGGAATGGCATGGAATGGCATGGAATGGCATGGAATGGCATGGAATGGCATGGAATGGCATGGAATGGCATGGAATGGCATGGCACCGCATGGCACGGCATGGAATGGCATGGCACCGCATGGAATGGCATGGCACCGCATGGAATGGCATGGCACCGCATGGAATGGCATGGCACCGCATGGCACGGCATGGAATGGCATGGCACCGCATGGAATGGCATGGAATGGCATGGCACCGGCATGGAATGGCATGGCACCGGCATGGCACGGCATGGCACCGCATGGCACCGGCATGGCACCGGCATGGCACCGGCATGGCACGGCATGGCACCGGCATGGCACGGCATGGCACCGGCATGGCACCGGCATGGCACCGGCATGGCACGGCATGGCACCGGCATGGCACGGCATGGCACCGGCATGGCACGGCATGGCACCGGCATGGCACGGCATGGCACCGGCATGGCACGGCATGGCACCGGCATGGCACGGCATGGCACCGGCATGGCACGGCATGGCACCGGCATGGCACGGCATGGCACCGGCATGGCACGGCATGGCACCGGCATGGCACGGCATGGCACCGGCATGGCACGGCATGGCACCGGCATGGCACGGCATGGCACCGGCATGGCACGGCATGGCACCGGCATGGCACGGCATGGCACCGGCATGGCACGGCATGGCACCGGCATGGCACGGCATGGCACCGGCATGGCACGGCATGGCACCGGCATGGCACGGCATGGCACCGGCATGGCACGGCATGGCACCGGCATGGCACGGCATGGCACCGGCATGGCACGGCATGGCACCGGCATGGCACGGCATGGCACCGGCATGGCACGGCATGGCACCGGCATGGCACGGCATGGCACCGGCATGGCACGGCATGGCACGGCATGGCACCGGCATGGCACGGCATGGAATGGCATGGAATGGCATGGAATGGCATGGAATGGCATGGAATGGCATGGAATGGCATGGAATGGCATGGAATGGCATGGAATGGCATGGAATGGCATGGAATGGCATGGAATGGCATGGAATGGCATGGAATGGCATGGAATGGCATGGAATGGCATGGAATGGCATGGAATGGCATGGAATGGCATGGAATGACATGGAATGGCATGGAATGACATGGAATGGCATGGAATGACATGGAATGGCATGGAATGGCATGGCACCGCATGGCACGGCATGGCACGGCATGGCACGACATGGCACCGGCATGGCACGGCATGGCACCGGCATGGCACGGCATGGCACGGCATGGCACCGGCATGGCACGGCATGGCACCGGCATGGCACGGCATGGCACCGGCATGGCACGGCATGGCACCGGCATGGCACGGCATGGCACGGCATGGCACGGCATGGAATGGCATGGAATGGCATGGAATGGCATGGAATGGCATGGAATGGCATGGAATGGCATGGAATGGCATGGAATGGCATGGAATGGCATGGAATGGCATGGCACCGCATGGCACGGCATGGCACGGCATGGCACCGCATGGCACGGCATGGCACGGCATGGCACCGGCATGGCACGGCATGGCACCGGCATGGCACGGCATGGAATGGCATGGAATGGCATGGAATGGCATGGAATGGCATGGAATGGCATGGAATGGCATGGAATGGCATGGAATGGCATGGAATGGCATGGAATGGCATGGAATGGCATGGAATGGCATGGAATGGCATGGAATGGCATGGAATGGCATGGAATGGCATGGAATGGCATGGCACCGCATGGCACGGCATGGAATGGCATGGCACCGCATGGAATGGCATGGCACCGCATGGAATGGCATGGCACCGCATGGAATGGCATGGCACCGCATGGCACGGCATGGAATGGCATGGCACCGCATGGAATGGCATGGAATGGCATGGCACCGGCATGGAATGGCATGGCACCGGCATGGCACGGCATGGCACCGCATGGCACCGGCATGGCACCGGCATGGCACCGGCATGGCACGGCATGGCACCGGCATGGCACGGCATGGCACCGGCATGGCACCGGCATGGCACCGGCATGGCACGGCATGGCACCGGCATGGCACGGCATGGCACCGGCATGGCACGGCATGGCACCGGCATGGCACGGCATGGCACCGGCATGGCACGGCATGGCACCGGCATGGCACGGCATGGCACCGGCATGGCACGGCATGGCACCGGCATGGCACGGCATGGCACCGGCATGGCACGGCATGGCACCGGCATGGCACGGCATGGCACCGGCATGGCACGGCATGGCACCGGCATGGCACGGCATGGCACCGGCATGGCACGGCATGGCACCGGCATGGCACGGCATGGCACCGGCATGGCACGGCATGGCACCGGCATGGCACGGCATGGCACCGGCATGGCACGGCATGGCACCGGCATGGCACGGCATGGCACCGGCATGGCACGGCATGGCACCGGCATGGCACGGCATGGCACCGGCATGGCACGGCATGGCACCGGCATGGCACGGCATGGCACCGGCATGGCACGGCATGGCACGGCATGGCACCGGCATGGCACGGCATGGAATGGCATGGAATGGCATGGAATGGCATGGAATGGCATGGAATGGCATGGAATGGCATGGAATGGCATGGAATGGCATGGAATGGCATGGAATGGCATGGAATGGCATGGAATGGCATGGAATGGCATGGAATGGCATGGAATGGCATGGAATGGCATGGAATGGCATGGAATGGCATGGAATGGCATGGAATGGCATGGAATGACATGGAATGGCATGGAATGACATGGAATGGCATGGAATGACATGGAATGGCATGGAATGGCATGGCACCGCATGGCACGGCATGGCACGGCATGGCACGACATGGCACCGGCATGGCACGGCATGGCACCGGCATGGCACGGCATGGCACGGCATGGCACCGGCATGGCACGGCATGGCACCGGCATGGCACGGCATGGCACCGGCATGGCACGGCATGGCACCGGCATGGCACGGCATGGCACGGCATGGCACGGCATGGAATGGCATGGAATGGCATGGAATGGCATGGAATGGCATGGAATGGCATGGAATGGCATGGAATGGCATGGAATGGCATGGAATGGCATGGAATGGCATGGCACCGCATGGCACGGCATGGCACGGCATGGCACCGCATGGCACGGCATGGCACGGCATGGCACCGGCATGGCACGGCATGGCACCGGCATGGCACGGCATGGAATGGCATGGAATGGCATGGAATGGCATGGAATGGCATGGAATGGCATGGAATGGCATGGAATGGCATGGAATGGCATGGAATGGCATGGAATGGCATGGAATGGCATGGAATGGCATGGAATGGCATGGAATGGCATGGAATGGCATGGAATGGCATGGAATGGCATGGAATGGCATGGAATGGCATGGAATGGCATGGAATGGCATGGAATGGCATGGAATGGCATGGAATGGCATGGAATGGCATGGAATGGCATGGAATGGCATGGAATGGCATGGAATGGCATGGAATGGCATGGAATGGCATGGAATGGCATGGAATGGCATGGAATGGCATGGAATGGCATGGAATGGCATGGAATGGCATGGAATGGCATGGAATGGCACGGAATGGCACGGAATGGCACGGAATGGCACGGAATGGCATGGAATGGCACGGAATGGCATGGAATGGCACGGAATGGCATGGAATGGCATGGAATGGCATGGAATGGCATGGAATGGCATGGAATGGCATGGAATGGCATGGAATGGCATGGAATGGCATGGAATGGCATGGAATGGCATGGAATGGCATGGAATGGCATGGAATGGCATGGAATGGCATGGAATGGCATGGAATGGCATGGAATGGCATGGAATGGCATGGAATGGCATGGAATGGCATGGAATGGCATGGAATGGCATGGAATGGCATGGAATGGCATGGAATGGCATGGAATGGCATGGAATGGCATGGAATGGCATGGAATGGCATGGAATGGCATGGAATGGCATGGAATGGCATGGAATGGCATGGAATGGCATGGAATGGCATGGAATGGCATGGAATGGCATGGAATGGCATGGAATGGCATGGAATGGCATGGAATGGCATGGAATGGCATGGAATGGCATGGAATGGCATGGAATGGCATGGAATGGCATGGAATGGCATGGAATGGCATGGAATGACATGGAATGGCATGGCACCGCATGGCACGGCATGGCACCGCATGGCACGGCATGGCACGGCATGGCACGGCATGGCACGGCATGGCACCGGCATGGCACGGCATGGCACCGGCATGGCACGGCATGGCACCGGCATGGCACTGCATGGCACCGGCATGGCACGGCATGGCACCGGCATGGCACGGCATGGCACCGGCATGGCACGGCATGGCACGGCATGGCACCGGCATGGCACGGCATGGCACCGGCATGGCACGGCATGGCACCGGCATGGCACGGCATGGCACCGGCATGGCACGGCATGGCACCGGCATGGCACGGCATGGCACCGGCATGGCACGGCATGGCACCGGCATGGCACGGCATGGCACCGGCATGGCACGGCATGGCACCGGCATGGCACGGCATGGCACCGGCATGGCACGGCATGGCACCGGCATGGCACGGCATGGCACCGGCATGGCACGGCATGGCACCGGCATGGCACGGCATGGCACCGGCATGGCACCGGCATGGCACGGCATGGCACCGGCATGGCACGGCATGGCACCGGCATGGCACGGCATGGAATGGCATGGCACGGCATGGAATGGCATGGAATGGCATGGAATGGCATGGAATGGCATGGAATGGCATGGAATGGCATGGAATGGCATGGAATGGCATGGAATGGCATGGAATGGCATGGAATGGCATGGAATGGCATGGAATGGCATGGAATGGCATGGAATGGCATGGAATGGCATGGAATGGCATGGAATGGCATGGAATGACATGGAATGGCATGGAATGACATGGAATGGCATGGAATGGCATGGCACCGCATGGCACGGCATGGCACGGCATGGCACGACATGGCACCGGCATGGCACGGCATGGCACGGCATGGCACCGGCATGGCACGGCATGGCACCGGCATGGCACGGCATGGCACCGGCATGGCACGGCATGGCACCGGCATGGAACGGCATGGCACCGGCATGGCACGGCATGGCACGGCATTGAATGGCATGGAATGGCATGGAATGGCATGGAATGGCATGGAATGGCATGGAATGGCATGGAATGGCATGGAATGGCATGGAATGGCATGGAATGGCATGGAATGGCATGGAATGGCATGGAATGGCATGGAATGGCATGGAATGGCATGGAATGGCATGGAATGGCATGGAATGACATGGAATGGCATGGAATGGCATGGAATGGCATGGAATGGCATGGAATGGCATGGAATGGCATGGCACCGCATGGCACGGCATGGCACGGCATGGCACGGCGTGGCACGGCATGGCACGGCATGGCACCGGCATGGCACGGCATGGCACCGGCATGGCACGGCATAGCACGGCATGGCACCGGCATGGCACGGCATGGCACCGGCATGGCACGGCATGGCACCGGCATGGCATGGAATGGCATGGAATGGCATGGAATGGCATGGAATGGCATGGAATGGCATGGAATGGCATGGAATGGCATGGAATGGCATGGAATGGCATGGAATGGCATGGAATGGCATGGAATGGCATGGAATGGCATGGCACCGCATGGCACGGCATGGCACCGCATGGCACGGCATGGCACGGCATGGCACCGGCATGGCACGGCATGGCACCGGCATGGCACGGCATGGCACCGGCATGGCACGGCATGGCACCGGCATGGCACGGCATGGCACCGGCATGGCACGGCATGGCACGGCATTGAATGGCATGGAATTGCATTGAATGGCACGGAATGGCACGGCATGGCACGGCATGGCACCGCATTGAGTGGCATGGAATGGCATGGAATGGCATGGACTGGCATGGACTGGCATGGAATGGCATGGAATGGCATGGCCCGGCATGGCACGGCATGGCACGGCATGGCACCGGCATGGCACGGCATGGCACCGGCATGGCACGGCATGGCACCGGCATGGCACGGCATGGCACCGGCATGGCATGGCATGGCACCGGCATGGCACGGCATGGCACCGGCATGGCACGGCATGGCACCGGCATGGCACGGCATCGAATGGCATGGAATGGCATGGAATGGCATGGAATGGCATGGAATGGCATGGAATGGCATGGAATGGCATGGAATGGCATGGAATGGCATGGAATGGCATGGCACCGCATGGCACGGCATGGAATGGCATGGCACCGCATGGAATGGCATGGCACCGCATGGAATGGCATGGCACCGCATGGAATGGCATGGCACCGCATGGCACGGCATGGAATGGCATGGCACCGCATGGAATGGCATGGAATGGCATGGCACCGGCATGGAATGGCATGGCACCGGCATGGCACGGCATGGCACCGCATGGCACCGGCATGGCACCGGCATGGCACCGGCATGGCACGGCATGGCACCGGCATGGCACGGCATGGCACCGGCATGGCACCGGCATGGCACCGGCATGGCACGGCATGGCACCGGCATGGCACGGCATGGCACCGGCATGGCACGGCATGGCACCGGCATGGCACGGCATGGCACCGGCATGGCACGGCATGGCACCGGCATGGCACGGCATGGCACCGGCATGGCACGGCATGGCACCGGCATGGCACGGCATGGCACCGGCATGGCACGGCATGGCACCGGCATGGCACGGCATGGCACCGGCATGGCACGGCATGGCACCGGCATGGCACGGCATGGCACCGGCATGGCACGGCATGGCACCGGCATGGCACGGCATGGCACCGGCATGGCACGGCATGGCACCGGCATGGCACGGCATGGCACCGGCATGGCACGGCATGGCACCGGCATGGCACGGCATGGCACCGGCATGGCACGGCATGGCACCGGCATGGCACGGCATGGCACCGGCATGGCACGGCATGGCACCGGCATGGCACGGCATGGCACCGGCATGGCACGGCATGGCACCGGCATGGCACGGCATGGCACGGCATGGCACCGGCATGGCACGGCATGGAATGGCATGGAATGGCATGGAATGGCATGGAATGGCATGGAATGGCATGGAATGGCATGGAATGGCATGGAATGGCATGGAATGGCATGGAATGGCATGGAATGGCATGGAATGGCATGGAATGGCATGGAATGGCATGGAATGGCATGGAATGGCATGGAATGGCATGGAATGGCATGGAATGGCATGGAATGGCATGGAATGGCATGGAATGGCATGGAATGGCATGGAATGACATGGAATGGCATGGAATGACATGGAATGGCATGGAATGACATGGAATGGCATGGAATGGCATGGCACCGCATGGCACGGCATGGCACGGCATGGCACGACATGGCACCGGCATGGCACGGCATGGCACCGGCATGGCACGGCATGGCACGGCATGGCACCGGCATGGCACGGCATGGCACCGGCATGGCACGGCATGGCACCGGCATGGCACGGCATGGCACCGGCATGGCACGGCATGGCACCGGCATGGCACGGCATGGCACCGGCATGGCACGGCATGGCACCGGCATGGCACGGCATGGCACCGGCATGGCACGGCATGGCACCGGCATGGAACGGCATGGCACCGGCATGGCACGGCATGGCACGGCATTGAATGGCATGGAATGGCATGGAATGGCATGGAATGGCATGGAATGGCATGGAATGGCATGGAATGGCATGGAATGGCATGGAATGGGCATGGAATGACATGGAATGGCATGGAATGGCATGGAATGGCATGGAATGGCATGGAATGGCATGGAATGGCATGGAATGGCATGGAATGGCATGGCACCGCATGGCACGGCATGGCACGGCATGGCACGGCGTGGCACGGCATGGCACGGCATGGCACCGGCATGGCACGGCATGGCACCGGCATGGCACGGCATGGCACCGGCATGGCACGGCATAGCACGGCATGGCACCGGCATGGCACGGCATGGCACCGGCATGGCATGGAATGGCATGGAATGGCATGGAATGGCATGGAATGGCATGGAATGGCATGGAATGGCATGGAATGGCATGGAATGGCATGGAAGGCATGGAATGGCATGGAATGGCATGGAATGGCATGGAATGGCATGGAATGGCATGGAATGGCATGGAATGGCATGGAATGGCATGGAATGGCATGGAATGGCATGGAATGGCATGGAATGGCATGGAATGGCATGGAATGGCATGGAATGGCATGGAATGGCATGGAATGGCATGGAATGGCATGGAATGGCATGGAATGGCATGGAATGGCATGGAATGGCATGGAATGGCATGGAATGGCATGGAATGGCATGGAATGGCATGGAATGGCATGGAATGGCATGGAATGGCATGGAATGGCATGGAATGGCATGGAATGGCATGGCACCGCATGGCACGGCATGGCACCGCATGGCACGGCATGGCACGGCATGGCACCGGCATGGCACGGCATGGCACCGGCATGGCACGGCATGGCACCGGCATGGCACGGCATGGCACCGGCATGGCACGGCATGGCACCGGCATGGCACGGCATGGCACGGCATTGAATGGCATGGAATGGCATTGAATGGCACGGAATGGCACGGCATGGCACGCATGGAATGGCATGGAATGGCATGGACTGGCATGGACTGGCATGGAATGGCATGGAATGGCATGGCCCGGCATGGCACGGCATGGCACGGCATGGCACCGGCATGGCACGGCATGGCACCGGCATGGCACGGCATGGCACCGGCATGGCATGGCATGGCACCGGCATGGCACGGCATGGCACCGGCATGGCACGGCATGGCACCGGCATGGCACGGCATTGAATGGCATGGAATGGCATGGAATGGCATGGAATGGCATGGAATGGCATGGAATGGCATGGAATGGCATGGAATGGCATGGAATGGCATGGAATGGCATGGAATGGCATGGAATGGCATGGCACCGCATGGCACGGCATGGAATGGCATGGCACCGCATGGAATGGCATGGCACCGCATGGAATGGCATGGCACCGCATGGCACGGCATGGAATGGCATGGCACCGCATGGAATGGCATGGAATGGCATGGCACCGGCATGGAATGGCATGGCACCGGCATGGCACGGCATGGCACCGCATGGCACCGGCATGGCACCGGCATGGCACCGGCATGGCACGGCATGGCACCGGCATGGCACGGCATGGCACCGGCATGGCACCGGCATGGCACGGCATGGCACCGGCATGGCACGGCATGGCACCGGCATGGCACGGCATGGCACCGGCATGGCACGGCATGGCACCGGCATGGCACGGCATGGCACCGGCATGGCACGGCATGGCACCGGCATGGCACGGCATGGCACCGGCATGGCACGGCATGGCACCGGCATGGCACGGCATGGCACCGGCATGGCACGGCATGGCACCGGCATGGCACGGCATGGCACCGGCATGGCACGGCATGGCACCGGCATGGCACGGCATGGCACCGGCATGGCACGGCATGGCACCGGCATGGCACGGCATGGCACCGGCATGGCACGGCATGGAATGGCATGGCACGGCATGGAATGGCATGGAATGGCATGGAATGGCATGGAATGGCATGGAATGGCATGGAATGGCATGGAATGGCATGGAATGGCATGGAATGGCATGGAATGGCATGGAATGGCATGGAATGGCATGGAATGGCATGGAATGGCATGGAATGGCATGGAATGGCATGGAATGGCATGGAATGGCATGGAATGGCATGGAATGGCATGGAATGGCATGGAATGGCATGGAATGGCATGGAATGACATGGAATGGCATGGAATGACATGGAATGGCATGGAATGACATGGAATGGCATGGAATGGCATGGCACCGCATGGCACGGCATGGCACGGCATGGCACGACATGGCACCGGCATGGCACGGCATGGCACCGGCATGGCACGGCATGGCACGGCATGGCACCGGCATGGCACGGCATGGCACCGGCATGGCACGGCATGGCACCGGCATGGCACGGCATGGCACCGGCATGGCACGGCATGGCACGGCATGGCACGGCATGGAATGGCATGGAATGGCATGGAATGGCATGGAATGGCATGGAATGGCATGGAATGGCATGGAATGGCATGGAATGGCATGGAATGGCATGGAATGGCATGGAATGGCATGGAATGGCATGGCACCGCATGGCACGGCATGGCACGGCATGGCACCGCATGGCACGGCATGGCACGGCATGGCACCGGCATGGCACGGCATGGCACCGGCATGGCACGGCATGGAATGGCATGGAATGGCATGGAATGGCATGGAATGGCATGGAATGGCATGGAATGGCATGGAATGGCATGGAATGGCATGGAATGGCATGGAATGGCATGGAATGGCATGGAATGGCATGGAATGGCATGGCACCGCATGGCACGGCATGGAATGGCATGGCACCGCATGGAATGGCATGGCACCGCATGGAATGGCATGGCACCGCATGGAATGGCATGGCACCGCATGGCACGGCATGGAATGGCATGGCACCGCATGGAATGGCATGGAATGGCATGGCACCGGCATGGAATGGCATGGCACCGGCATGGCACGGCATGGCACCGCATGGCACCGGCATGGCACCGGCATGGCACCGGCATGGCACGGCATGGCACCGGCATGGCACGGCATGGCACCGGCATGGCACCGGCATGGCACCGGCATGGCACGGCATGGCACCGGCATGGCACGGCATGGCACCGGCATGGCACGGCATGGCACCGGCATGGCACGGCATGGCACCGGCATGGCACGGCATGGCACCGGCATGGCACGGCATGGCACCGGCATGGCACGGCATGGCACCGGCATGGCACGGCATGGCACCGGCATGGCACGGCATGGCACCGGCATGGCACGGCATGGCACCGGCATGGCACGGCATGGCACCGGCATGGCACGGCATGGCACCGGCATGGCACGGCATGGCACCGGCATGGCACGGCATGGCACCGGCATGGCACGGCATGGCACCGGCATGGCACGGCATGGCACCGGCATGGCACGGCATGGCACCGGCATGGCACGGCATGGCACCGGCATGGCACGGCATGGCACCGGCATGGCACGGCATGGCACCGGCATGGCACGGCATGGCACCGGCATGGCACGGCATGGCACCGGCATGGCACGGCATGGCACGGCATGGCACCGGCATGGCACGGCATGGAATGGCATGGAATGGCATGGAATGGCATGGAATGGCATGGAATGGCATGGAATGGCATGGAATGGCATGGAATGGCATGGAATGGCATGGAATGGCATGGAATGGCATGGAATGGCATGGAATGGCATGGAATGGCATGGAATGGCATGGAATGGCATGGAATGGCATGGAATGGCATGGAATGGCATGGAATGGCATGGAATGGCATGGAATGACATGGAATGGCATGGAATGACATGGAATGGCATGGAATGACATGGAATGGCATGGAATGGCATGGCACCGCATGGCACGGCATGGCACGGCATGGCACGACATGGCACCGGCATGGCACGGCATGGCACCGGCATGGCACGGCATGGCACGGCATGGCACCGGCATGGCACGGCATGGCACCGGCATGGCACGGCATGGCACCGGCATGGCACGGCATGGCACCGGCATGGCACGGCATGGCACGGCATGGCACGGCATGGAATGGCATGGAATGGCATGGAATGGCATGGAATGGCATGGAATGGCATGGAATGGCATGGAATGGCATGGAATGGCATGGAATGGCATGGAATGGCATGGAATGGCATGGAATGGCATGGCACCGCATGGCACGGCATGGCACGGCATGGCACCGCATGGCACGGCATGGCACGGCATGGCACCGGCATGGCACGGCATGGCACCGGCATGGCACGGCATGGAATGGCATGGAATGGCATGGAATGGCATGGAATGGCATGGAATGGCATGGAATGGCATGGAATGGCATGGAATGGCATGGAATGGCATGGAATGGCATGGAATGGCATGGAATGGCATGGAATGGCATGGAATGGCATGGAATGGCATGGAATGGCATGGAATGGCATGGAATGGCATGGAATGGCATGGAATGGCATGGAATGGCATGGAATGGCATGGAATGGCATGGAATGGCATGGAATGGCATGGAATGGCATGGAATGGCATGGAATGGCATGGAATGGCATGGAATGGCATGGAATGGCATGGAATGGCATGGAATGGCATGGAATGGCATGGAATGGCATGGAATGGCATGGAATGGCATGGAATGGCATGGAATGGCATGGAATGGCACGGAATGGCACGGAATGGCACGGAATGGCACGGAATGGCATGGAATGGCACGGAATGGCATGGAATGGCACGGAATGGCATGGAATGGCATGGAATGGCATGGAATGGCATGGAATGGCATGGAATGGCATGGAATGGCATGGAATGGCATGGAATGGCATGGAATGGCATGGAATGGCATGGAATGGCATGGAATGGCATGGAATGGCATGGAATGGCATGGAATGGCATGGAATGGCATGGAATGGCATGGAATGGCATGGAATGGCATGGAATGGCATGGAATGGCATGGAATGGCATGGAATGGCATGGAATGGCATGGAATGGCATGGAATGGCATGGAATGGCATGGAATGGCATGGAATGGCATGGAATGGCATGGAATGGCATGGAATGGCATGGAATGGCATGGAATGGCATGGAATGGCATGGAATGGCATGGAATGGCATGGAATGGCATGGAATGGCATGGAATGGCATGGAATGGCATGGAATGGCATGGAATGGCATGGAATGGCATGGAATGGCATGGAATGGCATGGAATGGCATGGAATGGCATGGAATGGCATGGAATGGCATGGAATGACATGGAATGGCATGGCACCGCATGGCACGGCATGGCACCGCATGGCACGGCATGGCACGGCATGGCACGGCATGGCACGGCATGGCACCGGCATGGCACGGCATGGCACCGGCATGGCACGGCATGGCACCGGCATGGCACTGCATGGCACCGGCATGGCACGGCATGGCACCGGCATGGCACGGCATGGCACCGGCATGGCACGGCATGGCACGGCATGGCACCGGCATGGCACGGCATGGCACCGGCATGGCACGGCATGGCACCGGCATGGCACGGCATGGCACCGGCATGGCACGGCATGGCACCGGCATGGCACGGCATGGCACCGGCATGGCACGGCATGGCACCGGCATGGCACGGCATGGCACCGGCATGGCACGGCATGGCACCGGCATGGCACGGCATGGCACCGGCATGGCACGGCATGGCACCGGCATGGCACGGCATGGCACCGGCATGGCACGGCATGGCACCGGCATGGCACGGCATGGCACCGGCATGGCACCGGCATGGCACGGCATGGCACCGGCATGGCACGGCATGGCACCGGCATGGCACGGCATGGAATGGCATGGCACGGCATGGAATGGCATGGAATGGCATGGAATGGCATGGAATGGCATGGAATGGCATGGAATGGCATGGAATGGCATGGAATGGCATGGAATGGCATGGAATGGCATGGAATGGCATGGAATGGCATGGAATGGCATGGAATGGCATGGAATGGCATGGAATGGCATGGAATGGCATGGAATGGCATGGAATGACATGGAATGGCATGGAATGACATGGAATGGCATGGAATGGCATGGCACCGCATGGCACGGCATGGCACGGCATGGCACGACATGGCACCGGCATGGCACGGCATGGCACGGCATGGCACCGGCATGGCACGGCATGGCACCGGCATGGCACGGCATGGCACCGGCATGGCACGGCATGGCACCGGCATGGAACGGCATGGCACCGGCATGGCACGGCATGGCACGGCATTGAATGGCATGGAATGGCATGGAATGGCATGGAATGGCATGGAATGGCATGGAATGGCATGGAATGGCATGGAATGGCATGGAATGGCATGGAATGGCATGGAATGGCATGGAATGGCATGGAATGGCATGGAATGGCATGGAATGGCATGGAATGGCATGGAATGGCATGGAATGACATGGAATGGCATGGAATGGCATGGAATGGCATGGAATGGCATGGAATGGCATGGAATGGCATGGCACCGCATGGCACGGCATGGCACGGCATGGCACGGCGTGGCACGGCATGGCACGGCATGGCACCGGCATGGCACGGCATGGCACCGGCATGGCACGGCATAGCACGGCATGGCACCGGCATGGCACGGCATGGCACCGGCATGGCACGGCATGGCACCGGCATGGCATGGAATGGCATGGAATGGCATGGAATGGCATGGAATGGCATGGAATGGCATGGAATGGCATGGAATGGCATGGAATGGCATGGAATGGCATGGAATGGCATGGAATGGCATGGAATGGCATGGAATGGCATGGCACCGCATGGCACGGCATGGCACCGCATGGCACGGCATGGCACGGCATGGCACCGGCATGGCACGGCATGGCACCGGCATGGCACGGCATGGCACCGGCATGGCACGGCATGGCACCGGCATGGCACGGCATGGCACCGGCATGGCACGGCATGGCACGGCATTGAATGGCATGGAATTGCATTGAATGGCACGGAATGGCACGGCATGGCACGGCATGGCACCGCATTGAGTGGCATGGAATGGCATGGAATGGCATGGACTGGCATGGACTGGCATGGAATGGCATGGAATGGCATGGCCCGGCATGGCACGGCATGGCACGGCATGGCACCGGCATGGCACGGCATGGCACCGGCATGGCACGGCATGGCACCGGCATGGCACGGCATGGCACCGGCATGGCATGGCATGGCACCGGCATGGCACGGCATGGCACCGGCATGGCACGGCATGGCACCGGCATGGCACGGCATCGAATGGCATGGAATGGCATGGAATGGCATGGAATGGCATGGAATGGCATGGAATGGCATGGAATGGCATGGAATGGCATGGAATGGCATGGAATGGCATGGCACCGCATGGCACGGCATGGAATGGCATGGCACCGCATGGAATGGCATGGCACCGCATGGAATGGCATGGCACCGCATGGAATGGCATGGCACCGCATGGCACGGCATGGAATGGCATGGCACCGCATGGAATGGCATGGAATGGCATGGCACCGGCATGGAATGGCATGGCACCGGCATGGCACGGCATGGCACCGCATGGCACCGGCATGGCACCGGCATGGCACCGGCATGGCACGGCATGGCACCGGCATGGCACGGCATGGCACCGGCATGGCACCGGCATGGCACCGGCATGGCACGGCATGGCACCGGCATGGCACGGCATGGCACCGGCATGGCACGGCATGGCACCGGCATGGCACGGCATGGCACCGGCATGGCACGGCATGGCACCGGCATGGCACGGCATGGCACCGGCATGGCACGGCATGGCACCGGCATGGCACGGCATGGCACCGGCATGGCACGGCATGGCACCGGCATGGCACGGCATGGCACCGGCATGGCACGGCATGGCACCGGCATGGCACGGCATGGCACCGGCATGGCACGGCATGGCACCGGCATGGCACGGCATGGCACCGGCATGGCACGGCATGGCACCGGCATGGCACGGCATGGCACCGGCATGGCACGGCATGGCACCGGCATGGCACGGCATGGCACCGGCATGGCACGGCATGGCACCGGCATGGCACGGCATGGCACCGGCATGGCACGGCATGGCACCGGCATGGCACGGCATGGCACCGGCATGGCACGGCATGGCACCGGCATGGCACGGCATGGCACGGCATGGCACCGGCATGGCACGGCATGGAATGGCATGGAATGGCATGGAATGGCATGGAATGGCATGGAATGGCATGGAATGGCATGGAATGGCATGGAATGGCATGGAATGGCATGGAATGGCATGGAATGGCATGGAATGGCATGGAATGGCATGGAATGGCATGGAATGGCATGGAATGGCATGGAATGGCATGGAATGGCATGGAATGGCATGGAATGGCATGGAATGGCATGGAATGGCATGGAATGGCATGGAATGACATGGAATGGCATGGAATGACATGGAATGGCATGGAATGACATGGAATGGCATGGAATGGCATGGCACCGCATGGCACGGCATGGCACGGCATGGCACGACATGGCACCGGCATGGCACGGCATGGCACCGGCATGGCACGGCATGGCACGGCATGGCACCGGCATGGCACGGCATGGCACCGGCATGGCACGGCATGGCACCGGCATGGCACGGCATGGCACCGGCATGGCACGGCATGGCACCGGCATGGCACGGCATGGCACCGGCATGGCACGGCATGGCACCGGCATGGCACGGCATGGCACCGGCATGGCACGGCATGGCACCGGCATGGAACGGCATGGCACCGGCATGGCACGGCATGGCACGGCATTGAATGGCATGGAATGGCATGGAATGGCATGGAATGGCATGGAATGGCATGGAATGGCATGGAATGGCATGGAATGGCATGGAATGGCATGGAATGGCATGGAATGGCATGGAATGACATGGAATGGCATGGAATGGCATGGAATGGCATGGAATGGCATGGAATGGCATGGAATGGCATGGAATGGCATGGAATGGCATGGCACCGCATGGCACGGCATGGCACGGCATGGCACGGCGTGGCACGGCATGGCACGGCATGGCACCGGCATGGCACGGCATGGCACCGGCATGGCACGGCATGGCACCGGCATGGCACGGCATAGCACGGCATGGCACCGGCATGGCACGGCATGGCACCGGCATGGCATGGAATGGCATGGAATGGCATGGAATGGCATGGAATGGCATGGAATGGCATGGAATGGCATGGAATGGCATGGAATGGCATGGAATGGCATGGAATGGCATGGAATGGCATGGAATGGCATGGAATGGCATGGAATGGCATGGAATGGCATGGAATGGCATGGAATGGCATGGAATGGCATGGAATGGCATGGAATGGCATGGAATGGCATGGAATGGCATGGAATGGCATGGAATGGCATGGAATGGCATGGAATGGCATGGAATGGCATGGAATGGCATGGAATGGCATGGAATGGCATGGAATGGCATGGAATGGCATGGAATGGCATGGAATGGCATGGAATGGCATGGAATGGCATGGAATGGCATGGAATGGCATGGAATGGCATGGAATGGCATGGCACCGCATGGCACGGCATGGCACCGCATGGCACGGCATGGCACGGCATGGCACCGGCATGGCACGGCATGGCACCGGCATGGCACGGCATGGCACCGGCATGGCACGGCATGGCACCGGCATGGCACGGCATGGCACCGGCATGGCACGGCATGGCACGGCATTGAATGGCATGGAATGGCATTGAATGGCACGGAATGGCACGGCATGGCACGGCATGGCACCGCATTGAGTGGCATGGAATGGCATGGAATGGCATGGACTGGCATGGACTGGCATGGAATGGCATGGAATGGCATGGCCCGGCATGGCACGGCATGGCACGGCATGGCACCGGCATGGCACGGCATGGCACCGGCATGGCACGGCATGGCACCGGCATGGCATGGCATGGCACCGGCATGGCACGGCATGGCACCGGCATGGCACGGCATGGCACCGGCATGGCACGGCATTGAATGGCATGGAATGGCATGGAATGGCATGGAATGGCATGGAATGGCATGGAATGGCATGGAATGGCATGGAATGGCATGGAATGGCATGGAATGGCATGGAATGGCATGGAATGGCATGGCACCGCATGGCACGGCATGGAATGGCATGGCACCGCATGGAATGGCATGGCACCGCATGGAATGGCATGGCACCGCATGGCACGGCATGGAATGGCATGGCACCGCATGGAATGGCATGGAATGGCATGGCACCGGCATGGAATGGCATGGCACCGGCATGGCACGGCATGGCACCGCATGGCACCGGCATGGCACCGGCATGGCACCGGCATGGCACGGCATGGCACCGGCATGGCACGGCATGGCACCGGCATGGCACCGGCATGGCACGGCATGGCACCGGCATGGCACGGCATGGCACCGGCATGGCACGGCATGGCACCGGCATGGCACGGCATGGCACCGGCATGGCACGGCATGGCACCGGCATGGCACGGCATGGCACCGGCATGGCACGGCATGGCACCGGCATGGCACGGCATGGCACCGGCATGGCACGGCATGGCACCGGCATGGCACGGCATGGCACCGGCATGGCACGGCATGGCACCGGCATGGCACGGCATGGCACCGGCATGGCACGGCATGGCACCGGCATGGCACGGCATGGCACCGGCATGGCACGGCATGGCACCGGCATGGCACGGCATGGCACCGGCATGGCACGGCATGGAATGGCATGGCACGGCATGGAATGGCATGGAATGGCATGGAATGGCATGGAATGGCATGGAATGGCATGGAATGGCATGGAATGGCATGGAATGGCATGGAATGGCATGGAATGGCATGGAATGGCATGGAATGGCATGGAATGGCATGGAATGGCATGGAATGACATGGAATGGCATGGAATGACATGGAATGGCATGGAATGACATGGAATGGCATGGAATGGCATGGAATGGCATGGAATGGCATGGCACCGCATGGCACGGCATGGCACGGCATGGCACGACATGGCACGGCATGGCACGGCATGGCACGGCATGGCACCGGCATGGCACGGCATGGCACCGGCATGGCACGGCATGGCACCGGCATGGCACGGCATGGCACCGGCATGGAACGGCATGGCACCGGCATGGCACGGCATGGCACGGCATTGAATGGCATGGAATGGCATGGAATGGCATGGAATGGCATGGAATGGCATGGAATGGCATGGAATGGCATGGAATGGCATGGAATGGCATGGAATGACATGGAATGGCATGGAATGGCATGGAATGGCATGGAATGGCATGGAATGGCATGGAATGGCATGGAATGGCATGGAATGGCATGGCACGGCATGGCACGGCGTGGCACGGCATGGCACGGCATGGCACCGGCATGGCACGGCATGGCACCGGCATGGCACGGCATGGCACCGGCATGGCACGGCATGGCACCGGCATGGCACGGCATAGCACGGCATGGCACCGGCATGGTACGGCATGGCACCGGCATGGCACGGCATGGCACCGGCATGGCATGGAATGGCATGGAATGGCATGGAATGGCATGGAATGGCATGGAATGGCATGGAATGGCATGGAATGGCATGGAATGGCATGGAATGGCATGGAATGGCATGGAATGGCATGGAATGGCATGGAATGGCATGGAATGGCATGGAATGGCATGGAATGGCATGGAATGGCATGGAATGGCATGGAATGGCATGGAATGGCATGGAATGGCATGGAATGGCATGGAATGGCATGGAATGGCATGGAATGGCATGGAATGGCATGGAATGGCATGGAATGGCATGGAATGGCATGGAATGGCATGGAATGGCATGGAATGGCATGGAATGGCATGGAATGGCATGGAATGGCATGGAATGGCATGGAATGGCATGGAATGGCATGGAATGGCATGGAATGGCATGGAATGGCATGGAATGGCATGGAATGGCATGGAATGGCATGGAATGGCATGGAATGGCATGGAATGGCATGGCACCGCATGGCACGGCATGGCACCGCATGGCACGGCATGGCACGGCATGGCACCGGCATGGCACGGCATGGCACCGGCATGGCACGGCATGGCACCGGCATGACACGGCATGGCACCGGCATGGCACAGCATGGCACGGCATTGAATGGCATGGAATTGCATTGAATGGCACGGAATGGCACGGCATGGCACCGCATTGAGTGGCATGGAATGGCATGGAATGGCATGGACTGGCATGGACTGGCATGGAATGGCATGGAATGGCATGGCCCGGCATGGCACGGCATGGCACGGCATGGCACCGGCATGGCACGGCATGGCACCGGCATGGCACGGCATGGCACCGGCATGGCATGGCATGGCACCGGCATGGCACGGCATGGCACCGGCATGGCACGGCATGGCACCGGCATGGCACGGCATTGAATGGCATGGAATGGCATGGAATGGCATGGAATGGCATGGAATGGCATGGAATGGCATGGAATGGCATGGAATGGCATGGAATGGCATGGAATGGCATGGCACCGCATGGCACGGCATGGAATGGCATGGCACCGCATGGAATGGCATGGCACCGCATGGAATGGCATGGCACCGCATGGAATGGCATGGCACCGCATGGCACGGCATGGAATGGCATGGCACCGCATGGAATGGCATGGAATGGCATGGCACCGGCATGGAATGGCATGGCACCGGCATGGCACGGCATGGCACCGCATGGCACCGGCATGGCACCGGCATGGCACCGGCATGGCACCGGCATGGCACGGCATGGCACCGGCATGGCACGGCATGGCACCGGCATGGCACCGGCATGGCACGGCATGGCACCGGCATGGCACGGCATGGCACCGGCATGGCACGGCATGGCACCGGCATGGCACGGCATGGCACCGGCATGGCACGGCATGGCACCGGCATGGCACGGCATGGCACGGCATGGCACGGCATGGCACCGGCATGGCATGGAATGACATGGAATGGCATGGAATGACATGGAATGGCATGGAATGGCATGGAATGGCATGGAATGGCATGGAATGGCATGGAATGGCATGGAATGACATGGAATGGCATGGCACCGCATGGCACGGCATGGCACGGCATGGCACCGGCATGGCACGGCATGGCACCGGCATGGCACGGCATGGCACCGGCATGGCACGGCATGGCACCGGCATGGCACGGCATGGCACCGGCATGGCACGGCATGGCACCGGCATGGCACGGCATGGCACCGGCATGGCACGGCATGGCACCGGCATGGCACGGCATGGCACCGGCATGGCACGGCATGGCACCGGCATGGCACGGCATGGCACCGGCATGGCACGGCATGGCACCGGCATGGCACGGCATGGCACCGGCATGGCACGGCATGGCACCGGCATGGCACGGCATGGCACCGGCATGGCACGGCATGGCACCGGCATGGCACGGCATGGCACCGGCATGGCACGGCATGGCACCGGCATGGCACGGCATGGCACCGGCATGGCACGGCATGGCACCGGCATGGCACGGCATGGCACCGGCATGGCACGGCATGGCACCGGCATGGCACGGCATGGCACCGGCATGGCACGGCATGGCACCGGCATGGCACGGCATGGCACCGGCATGGCACGGCATGGCACCGGCATGGCACCGGCATGGCACCGGCATGGCACGGCATGGCACCGGCATGGCACGGCATGGCACCGGCATGGCACGGCATGGCACCGGCATGGCACGGCATGGCACCGGCATGGCACGGCATGGCACCGGCATGGCACGGCATGGCACCGGCATGGCACGGCATGGCACCGGCATGGCACGGCATGGCACCGGCATGGCACGGCATGGCACCGGCATGGCACGGCATGGCACCGGCATGGCACGGCATGGCACCGGCATGGCACGGCATGGCACCGGCATGGCACGGCATGGCACCGGCATGGCACGGCATGGCACCGGCATGGCACGGCATGGCACCGGCATGGCACGGCATGGCACCGGCATGGCACGGCATGGCACCGGCATGGCACGGCATGGCACCGGCATGGCACGGCATGGCACCGGCATGGCACGGCATGGCACCGGCATGGCACGGCATGGCACCGGCATGGCACGGCATGGCACCGGCATGGCACGGCATGGCACCGGCATGGCACGGCATGGCACCGGCATGGCACGGCATGGCACCGGCATGGCACGGCATGGCACCGGCATGGCACGGCATGGCACCGGCATGGCACGGCATGGCACGGCATGGAATGGCATGGAATGGCATGGAATGGCATGGAATGGCATGGAATGGCATGGAATGGCATGGAATGGCATGGAATGGCATGGAATGGCATGGAATGGCATGGAATGGCATGGAATGGCATGGAATGGCATGGAATGGCATGGAATGGCATGGAATGGCATGGAATGGCATGGAATGGCATGGAATGGCATGGAATGGCATGGAATGGCATGGAATGACATGGAATGGCATGGAATGACATGGAATGGCATGGAATGACATGGAATGGCATGGAATGGCATGGCACCGCATGGCACGGCATGGCACGGCATGGCACGACATGGCACCGGCATGGCACGGCATGGCACCGGCATGGCACGGCATGGCACCGGCATGGCACGGCATGGCACGGCATGGCACCGGCATGGCACGGCATGGCACCGGCATGGCACGGCATGGCACCGGCATGGCACGGCATGGCACCGGCATGGCACGGCATGGCACCGGCATGGCACGGCATGGCACCGGCATGGCACGGCATGGCACCGGCATGGCACGGCATGGCACCGGCATGGCACGGCATGGCACCGGCATGGCACGGCATGGCACCGGCATGGAACGGCATGGCACCGGCATGGCACGGCATGGCACGGCATTGAATGGCATGGAATGGCATGGAATGGCATGGAATGGCATGGAATGGCATGGAATGGCATGGAATGGCATGGAATGGCATGGAATGGCATGGAATGGCATGGAATGGCATGGAATGGCATGGAATGGCATGGAATGACATGGAATGGCATGGAATGGCAGGGAATGGCATGGAATGGCATGGAATGGCATGGAATGGCATGGAATGGCATGGAATGGCATGGCACCGCATGGCACGGCATGGCACGGCGTGGCACGGCATGGCACGGCATGGCACCGGCATGGCACGGCATGGCACCGGCATGGCACGGCATGGCACCGGCATGGCACGGCATAGCACGGCATGGCACCGGCATAGCACGGCATGGCACCGGCATGGCACGGCATGGCACCGGCATGGCATGGAATGGCATGGAATGGCATGGAATGGCATGGAATGGCATGGAATGGCATGGAATGGCATGGAATGGCATGGAATGGCATGGAATGGCATGGAATGGCATGGAATGGCATGGAATGGCATGGAATGGCATGGAATGGCATGGAATGGCATGGAATGGCATGGAATGGCATGGAATGGCATGGAATGGCATGGAATGGCATGGAATGGCATGGAATGGCATGGAATGGCATGGAATGGCATGGAATGGCATGGAATGGCATGGAATGGCATGGAATGGCATGGAATGGCATGGAATGGCATGGAATGGCATGGAATGGCATGGAATGGCATGGAATGGCATGGAATGGCATGGAATGGCATGGAATGGCATGGAATGGCATGGAATGGCATGGAATGGCATGGAATGGCATGGAATGGCATGGAATGGCATGGAATGGCATGGAATGGCATGGAATGGCATGGAATGGCATGGCACCGCATGGCACGGCATGGCACCGCATGGCACGGCATGGCACGGCATGGCACCGGCATGGCACGGCATGGCACCGGCATGGCACGGCATGGCACCGGCATGGCACGGCATGGCACCGGCATGGCACGGCATGGCACCGGCATGGCACGGCATGGCACGGCATTGAATGGCATGGAATGGCATTGAATGGCACGGAATGGCACGGCATGGCACGGCATGGCACCGCATTGAGTGGCATGGAATGGCATGGAATGGCATGGACTGGCATGGACTGGCATGGAATGGCATGGAATGGCATGGCCCGGCATGGCACGGCATGGCACGGCATGGCACCGGCATGGCACGGCATGGCACCGGCATGGCACGGCATGGCACCGGCATGGCATGGCATGGCACCGGCATGGCACGGCATGGCACCGGCATGGCACGGCATGGCACCGGCATGGCACGGCATGGCACCGGCATGGCACGGCATTGAATGGCATGGAATGGCATGGAATGGCATGGAATGGCATGGAATGGCATGGAATGGCATGGAATGGCATGGAATGGCATGGAATGGCATGGAATGGTATGGAATGGCATGGCACCGCATGGCACGGCATGGAATGGCATGGCACCGCATGGAATGGCATGGCACCGCATGGAATGGCATGGCACCGCATGGAATGGCATGGCACCGCATGGCACGGCATGGAATGGCATGGCACCGCATGGAATGGCATGGAATGGCATGGCACCGGCATGGAATGGCATGGCACCGGCATGGCACGGCATGGCACCGCATGGCACCGGCATGGCACGGCATGGCACCGGCATGGCACGGCATGGCACCGGCATGGCACCGGCATGGCACGGCATGGCACCGGCATGGCACGGCATGGCACCGGCATGGCACGGCATGGCACCGGCATGGCACGGCATGGCACCGGCATGGCACGGCATGGCACCGGCATGGCACGGCATGGCACCGGCATGGCACGGCATGGCACCGGCATGGCACGGCATGGCACCGGCATGGCACGGCATGGCACCGGCATGGCACGGCATGGCACCGGCATGGCACGGCATGGCACCGGCATGGCACGGCATGGCACCGGCATGGCACGGCATGGCACCGGCATGGCACGGCATGGCACCGGCATGGCACGGCATGGCACCGGCATGGCACGGCATGGCACCGGCATGGCACGGCATGGCACCGGCATGGCACGGCATGGCACCGGCATGGCACGGCATGGCACCGGCATGGCACGGCATGGCACCGGCATGGCACGGCATGGCACCGGCATGGCACGGCATGGCACCGGCATGGCACGGCATGGCACCGGCATGGCACGGCATGGCACCGGCATGGCACGGCATGGCACCGGCATGGCACGGCATGGCACCGGCATGGCACGGCATGGCACCGGCATGGCACGGCATGGCACCGGCATGGCACGGCATGGCACCGGCATGGAATGGCATGGAATGGCATGGAATGGCATGGAATGGCATGGAATGGCATGGAATGGCATGGAATGACATGGAATGGCATGGAATGACATGGAATGGCATGGAATGACATGGAATGGCATGGAATGGCATGGAATGGCATGGCACCGCATGGCACGGCATGGCACGGCATGGCACGGCATGGCACGGCATGGCACGGCATGGCACCGGCATGGCACGGCATGGCACCGGCATGGCACGGCATGGCACCGGCATGGCACGGCATAGCACGGCATGGCACCGGCATGGCACGGCATGGCACCGGCATGGCACGGCATGGCACCGGCATGGCACGGCATGGCACGGCATGGCACCGGCATGGCACGGCATGGCACCGGCATGGCACGGCATGGCACCGGCATGGCACGGCATGGCACCGGCATGGCACGGCATGGCACGGCATGGCACGGCATGGAATGGCATGGAATGGCATGGAATGGCATGGAATGGCATGGAATGGCATGGAATGGCATGGAATGGCATGGAATGGCATGGAATGGCATGGAATGGCATGGAATGGCATGGAATGGCATGGAATGGCATGGAATGGCATGGAATGGCATGGAATGGCATGGAATGGCATGGAATGGCATGGAATGGCATGGAATGGCATGGAATGGCATGGAATGGCATGGAATGGCATGGAATGGCATGGAATGGCATGGAATGGCATGGCACCGCATGGCACGGCATGGCACCGCATGGCACGGCATGGCACCGGCATGGCACGGCATGGCACCGGCATGGCACGGCATGGCACCGGCATGGCACGGTATGGCACCGGCATGGCACGGTATGGCACCGGCATGGCACGGCATGGAATGGCATGGCACGGCATGGAAT